>MU204293.1:1385798-1395798 GCA_017309775.1 Paedocypris sp. Pulau Singkep | reverse complement strand
TTATAATTTTGTAAGACTAGTAAAATCACAACTCATCAACATGCATGTGCAATGTACTCCTGCCTCTATGAATATGAGCCGAGATTGAACGTGTGTGTGTGTGTTTGTAACGTGTACAGAGCGAAGGCCTCCGGACGTGCAGTCTGTCAAAAACAACAACACAAATTACTCATCCGTGTGTGTGTGTGTGTGTGTGTGTGTGGGCTCAGGAAAAAGTTGCTTCGTACTTTAACTCCCACTGGACACATTGTTCTAGCGAGCGAGAGAAAAAACCGAGCGTGTCAGGTGAACAAACGCCTGGTTCAGTGGCTCTTTGTTCCGTTGCGTAGCGTTTTAATGTCCTCGCAAATACCCCAAGAAGACTCACACCCACTTAGTACCACCCACGGGTCTAAAACACCGCCTGGCAATTATGTGACTGGCAGGAGACATGTTTGGGCAGTTCTGAATCACGCCGTCACACGTGCTAATCAAGGCTGTGATCCGACAGAAGCGTTTGGTGTGTGTTCTGCTTGTGAGTGTTTTCTCCACACGTATGGAATTTCAAACACGGGCGTCCAGGGATCCGAGGCTTTTTCTCGGGATGTTCTCTGTGCCTACGGCTACGACTGCGCCGGACTGGGAGAGCGGAGAGAGCGCTTGACTGACAGCTCAATGAATCTCTCACCTTCTGCCAAGTGCTATCGATTCCACTGGAATTGATTATGGCTTCAGATGGCTTTCGAATGGACTGTGGCCTAAGTAAGACAGCTGGATCCGGGGCTGGTGTGGAATTTAAGCATAGGAAGGAGTCGAGACGAGAGAAGGACGAGTGGAGAAAGAAAAGGATTAAGCCACAAACACGTAAACGGATTGTTTCTATATAATCGTCGTTGCGCTCCCGGTTCAGAGAGTTCGAGCCGGACACGAAATCAAATTAATCTTTTGACCCCACCAGCCTTGTTGTCGCTGACCAGGGTTGCCCGGGTGACCTTGTAAACGCTCGGGAGGATACACACTTACCGCTCTCTAAACGGCCAGCCAGACAGGAACAGGACTGTTTGATTTGGAGATTACTGTGATGGTTCTGCAGATTGTTGGACAGGGCGACAGAGTGAGAGATGAACACGCTAAACAGACGGAGACATTTAGAAATAAATGATTGCTAGACAGACAGACAGACTCTTACAGCATATGGATAGATAGACAGACAGATAGACAGACTCTGATTCTCGAGAAAAACGCAGTTAGTTAAA
Organism: Paedocypris sp. Pulau Singkep; assembly: GCA_017309775.1. NCBI lineage: Eukaryota > Metazoa > Chordata > Actinopteri > Cypriniformes > Paedocypris > Paedocypris sp. Pulau Singkep. The sequence goes on along the minus strand of MU204293.1, from coordinate 1,394,563 downwards.
CACAGAGAGACAGAAATGAATAAATGATTGCAAGACAGACAGAGACATAACGACAGTCAGACAGACAGACAGACAGACAGACAGATAGATAGATAGATAGATAGATGGATGGACTGATGGACGGACGGACAGACAGACAGACAGATAGATAGATGATTGAAAAACGCTGTTAGAAAAACAGAGAGACGGATATAAATAATTGATTGCTAGACAGACTGACAGACCGTTTACAACATATAAAAAGATAGATAGATAGATAGACAGACAGACAGACAGACAGACAGACAGACAGACAGACAGACAGCCTCTGATAACCATAAACGCAGTTGGTTAAACACAGAGAGAGACAGATATAAATAATTGATTGCTAGACAGACAGACAGTTGGATGGATAGATAGATAAATAGATAGAGAGACCGAAAGACAGACAGACAGACAGACAGATAGATAGCTAGATAGATAAACATGCATACAGACAGACAGACAAATAGATTGACCAAATCAAAGACAGCTAAATAAATAAAATTAAGTCGAGACAGAGAAAAACAAATGCGATCAGAATTTTCTGACACTCCTCTTCTGAGTAAATAATTGCTTTTTAGTCAAAGTTCATTTGTAAATACCCAAATGTTTCTTGGCGTGTGCCGATATCCGAAAAGGTCAAAGGAACGACGCTGAAGCAAGACACATCTGACGTGTCTCCGGCTCTCATTCGCTCGGCGGGCGACATTAAACCCCCTCACATGCCAAGACTTAAAGCCGTCTCGGGGTGAAGATGATAATGCTCTTACTGTTTAATGTCAGAACTTGCTCCTCTCTGACACCTTCCCCAGCTCAGTGCCGCTCTGGTTAAGGCCGTGATGGGATATATCACTTCATCAGCTTATGTAAAGTCGCCGTCGCGTTAAAGGTCTGACTGACCTTGTGTCTGCGCAGACGGGGCTGTTAGCCAATGGCAGAGCGCTGAGCGACACGGACGCGACCTCTGAGCTCGGGGTGCGGTGTAAATGTCCAGCTTCTGTCATGTTCTACGCGGACGAGTGGACGAGCTGACAAAATGCTAGGCTAAGTAGCTAGCAGACGTTTGACCTGATCTCTGGAATTTTCCCTCCAAAACGAGGCGTCCCCTTGTGTCATCATGTCAAATGAAAATGGATGACAAGGTCGGAGGAGACGTCGGAGCATCCGAGCTCGGTTCTCGGAAGATTTGGAAAGTCTGTCGGCGAGGCCTCGAGTTCACCTCAAACGCATGCCACGATATTCCGAACGTGCGATTGCGAGCTAATTGTGCGGGTCAGCAACATCTTGTGTGATCATCGTGTGTCTCTAGTCTAATAATGAAGCGCGTGTTGAAAGGAGTCTGAATTCCCCGGTCGTATTAGTGTAATTCGAGTCATTATGGAAGCCTTTATCGCTCCTAATGCAAATGAAGGCATTGTGCTGTAAATGTTATGAGAGAATTAACTATGTTAGCGCTGCAAACTTTACAGAGAACTCAGGTGAAGAAACTGTAGCATGAGCTAGATGGCAGAATTTCATAGGTTGATAGAAAACATGGCCATTATTTAAGTTCAAGTTTATTTATTTTGCACTTTTCTTAGTCCCAGACCAATGCAAAGCCGTTATGCGGAATTAGGGGGAAAAAAGGAGTCTTTAAAAAAAAGAACAATGTCCATTGTTCATCAGTGTTATAGAATAGAAATAGTTGCGATGCTTTGGTGCAGGTTCGGTTTGGTTCCAGGGTTCTACCTTATGCAGCCTTCCTATTCGTTAATATTAGTCATTGAACATGTTATTATTACAGTTATAAATATGCTTCATGATGAAATGTGTCATTTTCAATCTAGATTTAAACTGACGACTAGCTGACTTCAATTTTCAAGGTAACTGTTTTTCTTTCATACTGAGAGAACATTGAAACAGTATGAATTCCTCTGGCACGTCTAGAAATAAAATTGAAATAAATAAAACCTGAAATATATTCAATTTGCACAGTATTTGTTCACCACGCCATTATATTGGTTTCAGTTGCCTGCAAACTGGACTGTTTCCCAAATGAATAAATGGCCTTTTATTTTATGAGAGGATTATGTTTGATGGACAGAGCGGTAATTGTTTGTGCTGTCTGATGCCGTGCAACCTCATTCAGTTACAGGTCTATAAATTCTGCATTTTTTATTCATTAAATTGAACGTGAGAAAGGTAAGGATGGAGAGTGAGTCTGTTATATTCCACACATTTTGTTGTGTGTAAACATTAACCTTGCTTCAAAATGAAAGTGTGCTTTAATCCAAGTTGTTCTGTCATCTCACAGGGAGACACGAGTTTGAGGACCGACCTTGGCTTTATCTGGTAAAAATGCACGTATTTACAAAGTACACACCATGCTATAAAAGATAGTTCATTTATAGTAGGTGTGTGTGACAAGTTCAAGTTCAGTGCATTTGTAAGGCGCTTTTCACAGTTACTACTGTCTCAAGGCGCATGTGTGAAAAAGTAAAAAAAACGAGGATTGTTGCAGTTTATTCATTTGTTCAAAACATTATTAGGTGAGGGTGTGTTTCGGTTCCGTGCCACTAGACTAGGCAGCCTTTCTATCCGATAATTTTGACCGGTGTATGTGTTCATCAATCTCAAGATCCCAAAGTATGTCCATCTCCCAATATAATTTGTCAAAGACATGGGATTTGTCTCGTTTGTCTTCTGCCCAGAGACAGTTTGATTGGCTCTGTGATTGGTTGAACACTATGGGATTTGTCTCCGCCCTTCTGATCATAGGCAGGGGAAAAGGCTTCCGTTTTCACACGTTTCTCCAGCTCACCCTGATTGGTTGAAATCATAGGACTTTCCTTAGCAGAGTGACTGTGATTGGCTACAATTACTTCACGTTCCTCCATCTCAATGATTGTACGACCTCAGTTTATTTTAAGATAATTTGTCTCGTCTTGTGATTGGCTGAGACTAATAGGAATTGGGATTGTCTCCAGTTCTTTTACGTTTTTCCATCTGAATCTGAGTTTATTTTTCTCAACCTGTAATTGGTCAAAACCATACGACTTTTCATCATCCTTTTGCTCAGAGGTGCTGGGATTGGCTGCAGCTCTGTCAAGTTTATTTATCTTGACTTGTGATTGGTTAAAACCATAGAACTATTTTCACTCTTCTGCTGCTCTTTTTCTGCAGTTCTTCTGTCCCAACCTGTGATTCGTTGAAACCACATGACTTTTTTCACTCGCTGTTCTTTCAAGTTCTTCAGTCTCAGCCTGTGATTGGTTGAAAAACTAAAAGAAGTCTCCCCACTTCGCCTCACTTAGTTTACAAGTTATTAAAAAAAGGCCAGAAACCCAGAAAATTAAGATGACCGATTTATTGCATTTTAATAAATATTACATAAATGTTTTCAATGTATCATTTATTATTTATTTAAAACCTCAATTTGTATACACTTTAAATAATTTACTCAGCTTCTTTTCCACATGCAACAATTTACTTCAGGTTATTATTATTTGTTTTCATCCATTTTCATATTTTCAACAAGCTTTCACAAGTGGGGTCAGATAGCAGTAGAACGGAAATGGCAAAGCCCTCCCGAGACTCCCTGGAAATGTTTTCTCTGTACGAAAAAACCCTGATTATTTTAATTAGTATCCTTTCAAAAGCAAGAAAGGAATCCGCCAGCTTTTTTTTTTTTACTTTTGGATGGAACAGGGAATGCGTTTGAAAACACTTTCAAAGCAGCATGGAATGTGTTCGCCTTCGCCGCTGAAATCACCACAGCATCACAGACTCTTGCGTGCCCGGATGTTACATAAACACTTTAGGTGTCGGCGTTGAATCCGGCCTCAATCGCAGGGCGAATATGACAAGGATGCCCACCTCGCTTCTACACTGTAAAAAGTATCTCGTCAAAGTAAAAATTTCGTGTCAACTGATTACACCTAATCAGTTTACTTTGGTCCAACTTAAAAATTTTACTTAAGGAATTAACTATCCACTACTTAGCCACTGCAAAAAAAACATCTTTGAATCTAAATAGGTTTTTAAGTGTAATAAAATCTCAAATGATACGTTTTCTTAATAGTTTCTCATCGGACAGGTTGAAAAAGAGACCACCACAATTCTTACTGGCCAATTCAAGAAACAAGAAGAAAAAGAAGAAGAAGAATACCTTTATTTGCCTCAGCAAACAGAAATATACATTTTGCAGCAGCCCCAATGGTAGAACATTAAATAAAGATTAAAAAAGAATATGAATAGACACAATTAAAATGTCGGATTAAAATTTCTGACAGCTGACGGGAGAAAAGATCTTCTCTAACGCTCCTTCAGACATTTAGGGTGCATCAGGTCTTCTCTTCTCATCACCATCTGGCTCCAAAGCACATTTTTACTTCAAAGAAATGTATTTTAAGTTCAAGTTCGAGTTCTGAGCATTTGTAAGGCACTTTTGTTAGAGTACTGTGGTCTGAATTGTTGGTTTTGTTGGAAGTAAATGGCTATGATTATCATTAAGACAAAGACTTTACACTAAAAGACCTACTTTTAATTTGGATGAAGCACAAATTTTACATCACACTGATGGTGAGACAGAAAACCAAACGCTTGGAGTTACGGTAGATCAGATGCTTGGACAGAAAATTAAACGCTTTGAGTCAGATCAAGTAGAAAAAAGTAACGACTCGCCTCAATCAAGAATCAAGCTCGGAATTGTATGCAAGAAGAGGTGATAAGGGCAGCACGTGAGAGCGAATTCCGGATCAAACGGCCTGGCCGACCACTCGCCTAATTGAACCGGAGGCGCTGTGAGGGACGTGGTGGGATCTCTGGGCATCGCACTCGCCTGTCGTGGAACGTCAGCTTTCTTCTCCTCATCCTCCAGCCGCCAATAAAAGGCAGATCCCCTGCGTTCGTCGGGGGGGTTGTTATGGTGTGCAGAAGTAAATGGAAGTCTGTTTGATCTGACAAGTTGGATTTTAATTGACTGGGTTTCCACCAAAGAGGGCAGATGGAGGAGAAGGACACGGTGAGGCACTGGAGAGCCGGGATGCTTTTTTTTCAACTGTTGTCCCTTCCTTCACCTGCGGCCGTGGCTTCAAACAGGCTGTTTTTCATGCGTGTTGAGCTTCATACTTGCTTTGACCGTATTTATGCCAATATAACCACCCCCTCTGATTTTTCATAAAATAAAAATTAATTTTGCGTTCATTGTCTCTTTAAAATACCATTTTGTCTGTATTTAGCAAACCGAACTTGTGACTAGTATCACTTCAATGTCGTTTTACTTGAAAGAAAAAATAAAACGTAGTCTATTCTAGCAATCAGAAACTACACCTCCCATGATTTGCTGCTCACTTAGCTTGCTGACTGACTGACTAAACTTATTTTTTGTTAGACGTAAATATTAGAACAGTATTGTTGTTCTCTGTGCAGCAGACAGAACGATTTTTTTGTGTTTGGCTTTGGTGTTTTTGAAGAAAGAAAACCTGTTTTCATTTATTTTTGATTGTTCCTGACATAAAATGTAAGAAAATGAACGCTTATATCTACCTGCATATATACGCACGAATATAAGCACCCCACGTGTTTTTGAGCCACTACAATTGGGAAAAAACGGGTGCTTATATTCGTAAATATGGTATATACCATTGACTTACAAAATAATATCCCCAGTTCCGTTACTCCGAGTAAAATATTTCATTACTCTTACTTTAATAAAAAACTCAATTGTAGTTTTTTATAAAAACTCAATTGTAGTTTTTTATACCGTATTTATGCGAATATAAGAACCCCATCTGATTTTTATGACCGTATTTTTGCGAATATAAGCACCCCCTCTGACTTGTCACAAAATAAAAATGAATTTTATTTCTGGCTAAATTGCGTTCATTTTCTTTTTAAAATACCACTTTTTTTTATTTAGCAAACCGAACTTGTGACTAGTATCACTTTAATGTCATTTTACTTATAAAAACAATAAAACATAGTCTATTCTAGCGATCCGAATCTACACCTCCCAAGATCCTTCGCTGCTAACTGAGTTTATGTTAGACGTAAATATTAGAACAGTATTGTTTTTCTCTGTGCAGCAGACAGAGAGATTTGATTGTGTTTGACTCCGGTGTTCGTCGTTTTCAACAGTTTTCTTTTTGCTTAAGGAGAAACTTTTGCTTAAGGAGTAATTTTCAGGCGCTTGCACTATGGTGTGTCTCTTCAAAAATTCAACATTCAAATATTAACGATTGTATTTAGTTTATTCTCACTTCTTCTAGTGTTATTTTGCCTACGGAACCATTATTTAAATACACCTGTTTCTGTTTATTTGTGATTGTTCCTGACATAAAAATGTAGGAAAATTAACGCTTACATTTAGGCGAATTTAAGCACTTCCCGTGTTTTTGAGCCCCCTAAAATTGGGAAAAAACAGGTGCTTACAAAATAAGCTTCCGTTACTCAGAGTAAAATATTCCGTTACTCTAACTTTAATAAGAAACTTGTTTGTAGTTTCCTCCCTAAAATCCCTTACTGGTGCTCAAACAGACTGTTAACATTGTGGGGTCCAGGGCAAAGGTCCCCACAAGTGACCTCTCACTTTAGTAAGCTAGTAAATGGGGACACATTTTGACTTACAAAAAATGTTAGCACATAAGTAAATGTTTCTCACATATTATTGTAGCACAGCTTGTGCTAAATACAAAAACGGTACTTTTTTGTCAGTGGTCACACACACACACACACACACACACACACACACACACACAAACACACACAAACGCTAGTATTGTAAAACGGGGGACATGTGTCTTTAGTACATGCAATGTTGGCTGTGTAAGAAAAAAAAATATTCCATTGCATAATCTCTTGAAAGATAGATATTTTTGCTGTTCGTGACATAACACCCATTTTGTTGTCTGCATTTAAAACAGGAAATCTCCTCATAAGACATGCAACTGTTTCACAGGCGAACATGACCTTAATAGACAGATGCTTTTAAATAATAATGTCTCTCTCTCTCTCTCTCTCTCTCTCTCTCTCTCTCTCTCTCTCTCTCTCTCTCTCTATGTTATGCTTTCTCATTTGTCCTTGTATCACCAATCTCTCTGTAGCTCCCATTCTTACTCCCCCCAACCTCTCTCTCTCTTTCTCTCTGTTTTCTCTAGTCTCTATCTATAAAGTATTATGCTTTTTCATTTCTCCTTTTATCACCGTTCTCTTTAAAGCTCTCATTCTTACATTCTCACTTTCTCTCTTTCACTCTCTCTCTATAATCTCTCTCTTTTTCTCTCCTTCCTCTCTCTCTCTCTCTCTCTCTCTCTCTCTCTCTTTCACTCTCTCTATATATTTTCTCTCTTTTTCTCCCTCTCTCTTTCTCATTCCTCTTTCTGTTTCTACTCTCTCTCTCTGTGTGTGTTTCTACACTCATTCTCATTTTATTGCACTCTATCTATCTCTCTCTCTCTCTCTCTCTCTCTCTCTTTATCTACACTTTCTTACTCTCTCTTTTAATATCACTCTCTCTCCCTCCTTCTTTTTGTCTCCTTCTCCCTTTATGCATGCCAAACAAACAATACGGTGCAATTTCAACTTTCTCTCTTGTTCTTGCACTCTCTCTTTTCTTTGAAATTTCCTCTTCATCTTCTTTTTTTCTTCAATATCCTTCCCAGTTACTCTCTCTCTCTCTCTCTCTCTCTCTCTCTCTCTCTCTCTCTCTCTCTCTCTCTCTCTCTCCCTCTCTACCCTCTTACACGCTCTCTTCTCTTCTCTTCTCTTCTCTCTCTCTCTCTCTCTCTCTACCCTCTTACACGCTCCTCTTCTCTTCTCTTCTCTTCTCTTCTCTTCTCTTCTCTTCTCTTCTCTTCTCTTCTCTTCTCTTCTCTTCTCTTCTCTTCTCTCTCTCACCCTCCACTCCTTATAAACAAAACAACACAGTGAAATCTCCTCGGAGAACCTGAGCTCTTACTCGATGCAAGCTGTCAAGGCAAAAGTCTTCCTGGCAATAAATTTCACATGTATATCTTCAGTGTGTGTGTGTGTGTGTGTGTGTGTGTGTGTGTGCTCCCCAGCGGTGGAGTGCCACTCACAGGTCTGTGTTCCTCGGTGCTGTCAGCACCACGGGCTGTGATGTGGGGCTCCGTGTCCCCCGGGCTCCTGGAGACTGAGATGCCTTTACTCTTTCCCCTTTTTCACATGTCTTTTTCTTCATGCCATTTTAAGAGACACAAGTAGTGCTCAAGATATTTTACTCTCAGATTCAAATGAAGGCACCCTAGATGTCTCCAGAAGCCGTCAAGCCTTCTTCACATGTTCACAGAAAGGTGAAGGTGATGGAATATACTTTCCCAATAAATTCACATTATTTGTCTCTCAGGCAAAATAGCCAATATGCAATTACTGTTCAAATTATTTTGGTAATATTTCGAGTAATTGATTATATTTTGGTAATTGATTTAGAGATTAGGTACTATATACAAATTATTTGGAGATGATTACAAAACAATAAGTATAATTAGATGCAAACAAAATATGATATACTGTAAGCAAAATTAGATTTGACACAAAATGAAATTAACATTGAAAATCAATCAATCAATCAACCTGCCAGCCAATCAAAAACAAACAAATAAATAATATCTATCAGTCTATCTTTCTGTTTATCTTGGCAGTTTGTGCTGTTAAATTTACATGTGCTTATTTATAATTTAGTTTATAATTATTTATTCTGTCTCTGCTTTGGTGTTGTTAAATACATCCATCCAGTCTGTCTATCT
>MU204293.1:1346339-1378245 GCA_017309775.1 Paedocypris sp. Pulau Singkep | reverse complement strand
GTGTGTTTGCGCGTCAGGCCGAGTGATTAATCGACAGGCAGAAAGTGCAGTGTGTGTCATTAGCCTTGCTGCAGGAGTGTGTTGAGGACTGATGGGTCGGTATCACACACACTTTTATTGGGCTGCTTCTGCTGAAACGGACCGGGACGTTTAATTACAGCCATTGATCAGCCGAACGCCAGACAGATGATTTTACTGTGACGCCCTACGAAAAACGAAAAAAAAAAAACGAAACAAAAAAAAAAACAAGCGTTAAAAAAAAAAAGTGGGAGAAAATTGCAACTTGCGCGATTTCAAAATCGTCGTTTACATCATACTGTTTGTTTGTTTGTTTATAATGAATGTGTATTTCAATTAATAATTCATCTGCATATTTGAGGTGGGATCCAATCAGAGTCTCAATTTGTGACAAAGTTGTCTTAGAAAATGAAAATATTGGCTGAGCTGTAGTTTAAAGCTCAAGTAAAGTAACAAAGTTCATTTTACTCAAGTACGAGTTTTTTACTTTACCTACATTTTTATGCCTACTTTGTACTTGTGCCGAGTATAACAAATATAAGCAACTTTTACTCTACGTCATTTGTGATTGAGTATCTGCATCTTTACTCCACTACATTTGAATGGACACTACTCGTTACATTGTGATTGCGCGCAACAAGTCAGCATTTTTTTTTACCGCGGTTAATTTCTTGGGCAGATGAGGTGATATCGCCATCTGCAGGATGCTGAAGGTACTGGGAAAAAAAAGTTTATCATCTAAATTACTTGAACGTGAATTAGCGGTTGCACTTTTTTGCACATTTGAGTCTGACCGTGACTGACTTTTTGTTCTTTTTTATCTATTTTGTTCTGCCATTTTGAACGATTGAGGAGTTACATTTAATTTCTATATTACGAAATAAAACCTCTGGTGTTTGGTTTGCCAAAAAAGCGATTTTCAATTCGCACTATCCAGAATAAACATGAAAAAAAATATATATACTTTATAATACAATGTTTAAATAATCTCACTTTGCATGGATCACTTGAGTCACTTTTTTGTATTTTGCTCATTTTATTGGATTTTTTTTTTTTTTAATATTTTTTCTCATCTTCATAGTTTTTCCTTTTTTTAATTCATATTTGATCTTTACCAGTTTATTTTGTATTTTATTGTATTTATATGTCTTATCTTCTTATTGTATCTCTTTCTCGCGTGCCCCCCACCCCATGTTTAAATGCTGGACGATTGTAATAATACTTGCATGTGTATATGTGATATGTGTGATTTTGTGTGATATGTTAATTTGAATTACAACGGCAAATTTGAATCAAAAATTTCAAATTTGAATCTGAAATTACTGCGCAGTCATAAGGCTTGCGCTAATCGTAAAAACTCCAACAACGTTCATATTTTATCTTTATCAAGTTATTTAGTATTCTTTTGTATTTTTATCTTTTCTTTTTATTGTATCTCTTTCTCACCCCTCCCCCCCCACCCCAAGTTTAAATGCTGGACGATTGTAATAACACACGTTATTGCATGTTGTACCATGTATAACGTCTATATGTGAATTTGAATTAACAGCAAATTTCAATTATAAATTTCAAATGTGAATCTGAAATCACTGCGCTTTTCTCGCAGTCATAAGCCTTGCGCTAATCGTAAAAACTCCAACAGCGATAAAAACAAACAGCTACAAACCTGACCACGCACTTTAGCGCTTGACCAGCGAAATCGAGTGATGCTGCTTTATATTCACAACGCCGAGCCGATACATGAGAGGTTCCGTGGGTCTGATGGGACGTTCAGGCTAAATAAATAAACAGTGGAGTGGAAGAGGAGGGTGAGGAAGGGCTTACACACAGCGAGATGATATTAGGTCTGTGATTGATCGGGGAAGGAGGGACCGGAGGATCGGAAGGCAGGTGCCATGACGTTTGTGCCATTTTGTTTATTCGGTTAATTAACATATCTGTGTGTGTGCGCTTCCTCGCCCTCTTCCTCACCCGCTCTTCCTCTCTGCTTTTCTGCCTCACGTTTCCATTTTCTAAAGGCTTGCTTTTAATTAAACTTGCCATGCGGCGGAAGGAAGTCAATTAAACCCGCGCATCTCGCTGGCACACCAGATTCCCTCTCGCCACACTTCCGCAATCCCATAGTGCCGTGCATTTATATTCCGCCAACCACTGTTAGTTATGATGTAGATCTTCAGTTTAGTTTTAGTCATAGTCGTTTGTCTAAAACTCAGTTTTGGATTTTTGAAACCAAGAAGACTTGAGTAAAAGGCATAAAGTATCCAATTTTAAAATGACTTTAGTATTGTACTTTGACTAAAACTCGGTTCTAGTCCCAATTTAGTCATCTTATTTTATTTTTGTTTTAGTCGACTAAATACCACAACATTTTAGTCGACTAAATTACAGTATAGATTTAGTCAGCAAAAATATCTATTCTAAGAGTTCAGTAAAATTGCTATGTCTAAGAAATCTGAATACTTAGTGAACTATTAACACACTGTATAAAATATATACAAATATCTTACTTATTTGGAAAAAACATTTTTTTCTGGATCTTATTTTCATGACCTTTTCTTTCAGTCTAAATAAATGTATTCTCATAAATGAAACCTCAACAAAGAGGAAATGAAATACAGAAAAATAAAATAAATTATAATTGCATCTCGTTTATAAGTAACAAATGGTTGCACAGTGAAAAAAGAACTTTCATCAGCAGATGGCGCTTCAGGTGTGTTGTGATTTTGCCCGTTATTGTTGCTTCACACAAGACGTACAGATCCTTTTTCTAAGGTGACGTTGAATGTAAAATGAATCCATTAATCTGAGAGCTTTTTCCTGCCGGGAGAAGACGTTATTTAAGCGCCTCTATCCCATCCTGCTTTTCGTGTCTCGCTGAAAGACTCTGTGTCCTGATTGGTTCTCTTTGCATTTGCACCCGCCTTTCTCCACAAGCTCGGATTATGATTGGACACAATTAGTTAATGTTTTCATCCCTGAGCGTGATTTTTTCATTTAGCTATTGTTTCGTTTTTGTCAGGGATAAAGTGTTGTTTACAAAGACGATTCGTTTAAATTTCGTCACCGAAATTAACACTGCCGCCAACAGGGTTTTTATCATCTGAATTTACTTTTACGGTTTTAATGATTGCTGAATGTTAAACACAACAACAACAACAGTCACCAAAACGATCAAAGTCTACCCGGCACATGGGGGAGGAGCGTCACAAAGGGGGAGGAAACCCTTTTTCCAAGCAGGTGCTTTAGAGGCGGGGTTTTGTTTCTCTTTTTAGCGTTTTTTTTTTACTGTTTATTTTTTTACACCACAATCTTGGACTTGAATGATTATCTGCAAAACAGAAAAGCTAACCACAACTACAACATAGAGAAGGGAAGAGAGATTGATTGTGTAATTGAAGTATTTCGGTTCTGACAGAAGACGATGACTTCAGTAGCATTAGAGCAAAAGGAAGATGAATACTGCGATCAATAGCTTCTGGTTAATCAACCATCTTACGGACTTACGAAAACAGGCATTTATTGAATAAATTGTAAAATAATATTTCTCTGCAGCGCTTTGTCTGTTCATAACTCGTGCGACAACTGCAGCTTTATTGACGCGGACTATTTTTTGACTGCGTGTACATTACCGTTCAAAAGTTTGGGGTCAAATCTTCAGTTTCTTGGCAATTTCTCGCCTAGAATAGAACAAGGATAGGCTGCCGAGTTGAAAGTTCTCTATTTCGGCCGTTTTGAGCGTTTGGTTGACGCCATATATGTGATGCTTCAGATTCTCAACCTGCTGAAAGGTCAGTTTTATAGCTTCTTTAACCAGTTAAACATTTTCCAGCAGTGCTAACATGATCAAATATAGTAGATATTGCACCAAAAACCAGACATTTACAGCTAGAATAGTTATTTACCACACTAGCAATGTTATACAGTGTATTTCCAATTAGTTCAAAGGTATTTACATTGACAAAATCGTGCTTTTCTTTAAAAAAATAAGGACATTTCAAAGTGACCTCATACTTTTAAACGGTAGTGTATATTTTAATTTAGGTGGAGTTCAGGTTCACTTAACAGTGTAGAATCTGTGATATAAATAGTAGAGAAGCTTAAAATTCTGCGCAGTTTGACTTCAGTTTGACTTCAGTTTTGATTTAAGTCAGTTAAGATAAATAAGAAAATGAACAGTACGCATGAAAATATAATAAAACAAGTGAGGGCCATTCTCTGCATCTACACACACAGTTAAATGACTCACACAAACCCGGAGCAGTGGGCAGCCTTGAACCTCAAGTGTCTTTCCCAACAAACCAGTCTGAGTGGGATTAAAACCTGCACACTCTTGGACACAAGTCCACTACCATTGGACCACAACTAGCCCAGAATGTGGCGACAGGAGGCAGACACTCATCGAGATTCTGAAAAATAAAGTGGCGTAAAATATTGCGAGAGACGAGGTGGTGTTTTCAGAGCATTTCAAAGCAGAAAACCCAGAGCACAACAAAGATCAAACTGATAAGCCACTATCCGGTGGAACTGCGGATATCACTGGAAACAAATTTGAGCGATTGACTTTGAAGTCGTCTGATTTGAAATGTATCTTCCATGAAACACAAGGCCACTTTGTATCATATGCCACTTTGCTGCAGTATAATTTGAAACCGTCGCTCTCTCTCTCTCTCAGCTCTGGTGGTCTCCATCAGCTATCATTTCCCTTCGCCACTGTACACGGGTTTGGTCCATGTCCCTGTGAGAGTCCTCCACTCGTCCCCTCGGCCCACCATCTGCTCTGCATCTGTCTCTTTTATCCCCTCCTCTCCTCTTACTCTTCCTCCCCACTGCTCGCCTCTTTCCCTTTAGCCTCTTGCTTTTCAGTCCGGTCTCTCTCCTCCTTCACTCAACCCTTCTCTCTTTTTGAAGCTGTGAACTGACTGAGCTCCGGCTATTTTTGGTGCCTTTGAAGCAGCTCCTCCCTTGCAAATAAACGCTAGTAAAACATAAATCGGAGAATAGAATTGCCGTCTGTTGTGTCTGGCTCTCGGTTTTTTTTTTGAGGGCAACATCCCTACGGAGCAAACTAAAGCACCATGTTTAAAGAATGTTCTGCTTTACGGTCTAACTTTCAGTCGTGGGGTTTATCACAGTCATAGTAATAATCATAGCCACTTTCTACTTTTTTTTAAACAGCAACGGCCGATGAATAAAATGCAACAATGTTCTGCTTTTTACATTTTCACACATGCGCTTTGAGACAGTTGAAATTTTTGCTGCACCTTACAAATGCACCGAACTTCGTATTCCGGTCACTCGTTTGGCGAGACCAATTGTTTGGCCAATTTTGTTGGCTTTTCAAACTCAAAACCAGTTGTTTTTGCCGAATTCTGCCTCTTTTTGAAGTGGCAGGAGTGCAGACGGTGATAGCATGGTTTCCCAGCGTGGCTCTATTTGATGCTTGAGGAAAATTAGATTACCTGCGGTTCGACTGCAGTAAACATGTTGTTGTCTTACTTTACTGCTCAGATCACTACACCGAGTATTTCACGGCGGCGGTTTTTATCGACTTGATGTTTTAAGTCTACAGGATTTAGGGTAGAGGACGTTGGGAGAGATGGAGAGGCGAGGTAAGTCCGAGAGAATGAGCCGAGACCCTCGATGTTATCACTTTAGAGACGCTCATCAATTCAAATGTATTTCTGCTTCCATCCTCCGCCATGCAGAAAACTAACTTTTCCCTCTTTTCATTGAACAGAATTAGAAAAAAAAAAAAGTCATTTACACTCTAATGCGCGAATCGATTTCCATCTCGGTGGGTGGGTGGATGGGGAGAGGACGGAAATGGGATTTATGCTATAAAGTCAGATTAAAAATCACAACGATAACCTTGGATTTCTCCAGATTCGCAATGGCGGCGTTATAAATAAGCGTTGCCGCCGCGATGATTTATGGAAGGCTGAGAATAGTTTGTAAATGTTGCGCTGATTGAATAGACGCAGACGTGCTCGCAGGTCCGTGGACTTGTGTGTGGTATCTGAGGTGCGGAATCAGTTAAATCAGATACATTAATAGTGTTTGTGTGGAGTAGTGTTCCAGAACTCTCTGTGTAATCAACAACATACATTAGTTTGTTCATGACAGGCTCTTTTTTTTGTTTCTAAACACATTCGCGTTTGAGATAATGGGTGTATGGTGATATTTAAAGTAGGGACAATGTATTCTTTGATACAATAGTACATTGTAAAAAATGCACATGAAAAATCCAGAAAATAAAAAAAACTAAATTAGTAAAAAAGACTTAAATCAAGTGAAATTATCTGTCAATGGGGTGAGAACATTTTACTTGGTAAGACAGATTAAAACGAGACTTATTTTCTTGAAACAAGCAAAATACTCTTGAATTCTAAGCTAGTTAATTTTTCTTGTCTGAAAAAAAAAACAAGATTTATAATTTATTGCGTAATTTCAAGATATTTTGGCTTGTCAAGAATTCTTTTTTGCAGTGTAGCATGATCATTGTTGTAGTTGGGATTGTTATAATCACGTTTATCTATAATTAACGCATCCTGCCAATCAAATAAAAAATAACAATAATACAAAAAATGACCGCTTGTTTAGCACTATTGCTGGAATCGAGAAGCAAGCTTGCGTGTTCTCCTCATTCTTGCCTGATTTTGCTCAAACTATATTCTCCGTATACATTCAGATGCATTCAAAATTGCCCATAGGTGTGATTGAGAGTGTGAATTTGTGTCTGTGTGTCCCGCTCTGTGATTGGTTACCCCTCAATCGAGGGTGTGATTCCCAACTTCAGGATCTTCAGAAACTGGCTCCAGCTCCCTGTGACCCAGAAATGGAAAACGATTCAGATAATGGATGGATGTATTGTCGCATAGTTCGGATATGTTATACTTCTTGATAAAAGTGTCTGGCTGTAATGGACAAAAAATGCTTTTAGTGATCATAGACTATGGACTATGTGGAGTTCTTTTGAAAGTGCACACACAGTAAGTGCTAAATATCTACGTATAATACATGTACGCAGGCAGTGGCGGTTGAAGACATGGGGGAATGGGCCAGTTGCCTGGGGGGGGGGGGGCATTTTTCGATAAAAAAAAGATTTGTGCATCAGTCAAGCGAATATCTATAACGTATCATACATTCGCGGCGCAAACATTGTATGTGTTTCCTGAAGGAGTCGTGCACGGATAATGTGAGAAAAGTGGAAAACGGAGGCGGAGAAGCATGATTATTTGGGGCGGGGGGCGGGCAATTTAGAAAAAGGAGAAAATAGGGAAAACGGGCAAAATATAGAGCTATGCAACAGTATATTTTATTTACTGTTGTACTTTTGTATTTTTTATTCATATTTTACCTGTATACTTATGCCGTATTACTCTCACTTATATTCTCTTCCCGTATTTTTTATCACTTGTTTTTATTCATATTTTATCTCTCTATTTTTATTGTATTTTATTGCTTTTGTAATCTTGTATTTCACTGCTTTTGCGTTTTATTTTTTATCTTATTTTTTTATTTTTTGTTTCGTCACCCCCCCCCCCATGTTAACATGTTGGACGATTGCAAAATACATTTCACTTCACGTTGTTGAAAAATAATTGTGGATGTGACAAATAAAATTTGAATTTGAATTTTGAATTTGTATTTTCAGATCATCAAGTCTCGACCAGGGTTTAGAACCTCCACGGACTGTAGGTATCTCCATACTCAAGTGATGCACGTTGCACATGTTCTCTCAAGCATCATCATAGCAGCAATGTTCCACACAGCACACAGAAACTATGGAAGGCAAACAAACTCCTTTAGCATAAGAAGATATAGATTTTAATATCTTTATAAACGTTTTCCTTTTTTTGTGAGAACGATTGAAACCATCAAATCACTTGGATGGGACACAGAACAGGGCGGGATGAGGAGACTGAATTGTGCAGTTTAGTCAGGAAATGGAACTTTTAAGATGCTCAAACAGATGTAAACAAATCCATGGCAATAAAAACAAACAAACAATGCAAGTCTTGTGGAAAGAAAAAAATTCAGATATTCAGTAACCCTGTTGTCAATGATGTCGGTGGTATGGCATTGTTTAATATTTCCATTCCAGGTTGTGGTACAGTTCTCTTTTTTATTTTACAAAGTGTGTCTTTGAATCGCAGGCACACAGTAGTTCTCTACCTCATGGAACATCTGCTGAACGTCCAGTGTTCGTGGGATTGTCCGACACTCGGCCCCACAGAAGACATTTGCAGAAGCAACCATAGGCCATTAGTTCCCAAAGGTGGTTCTTTAGTTGATTTAAATGTTTCATAGTCATGAGTGTTTTTCCTGTCTGTATTTCTCCCGTCTTGCTTGAACGTCTGATTTCACAACACTGCAAGAAAGAACCTACGTATTTGATGGTGGGCTTTTACAAGACCAAGTTCTTTTCAATTAGACCTGCGTCCCCTCCGTGTCCATGTCCCCATCAGCAGTTCATTTCTCTGCCCTCTGAGCTTCAGCTGAACAGAGCAAACAACCAACACAGAAGACAGGAAGCAAACACAACTTTATTTTTTCAATAGTTTTTTTTTTTTAACTGGACCCTCTCTCTCTCTCTCTCTCTCTCTCACACACACACACACACACACACACACACACACACACACACACACACACACACACACACTGATTTTGCAAGCAGGTGAGGTAAAATAAGTCTCGGATGCTCACAAACAAAATAGCAGCTGGTTTAAACCATTTCTTGTGTGGTAAAAAAAATCCAATCCAAAGGGATGTCGAGTAACTTTAAGACACTTTTCATTTGTAACGCACTAAAAGAAAGAAAGAAAACGCAGGAAGAAATGCCACATTGTCTCGACTAAGATCAAAGCATGAAAGTATTCAGGCCTCAAATGTATGACTGAGGTAAAGATAATTACGTTGTGCTTTTGTATAGTTTTTTTTTGTAGCACTACTGTTATTCCTCATCATTCTATCCATTTCGATTTATTCTCATCTCAGACAAATTGATGTTCAACAGATCACTTACACTCTGATTAGATTAGATATATTTTCACAATTAAAATGTTTCAAAATAATGTGATAGATTAGACAAGGTTTACTTTTCTCTCAAGGTTCATCCTTCAAGTGGTTTCTAATTTTTGTTCTTGTATTAGAACATGCAACTGTGTTTATGACCCAATCTGATATTACAAATGTGTTTTAGCAAGTCTCTTTTGGACATTTGTTTGATATATGTGTTTAAGTCGTAAGATTTAGGAGGCGGCGAGACTGACAGGAACTGGAGGTAAAGAGAACACCGGTGGCAGTGAAAGCACGTTTGGGTTGCTTTGCAATTCCTCTTGTTCCCAACCTAGATTCCGAGTTTACAACATCTGGCGTTTAGAGTTATTCCAGTCTAAATGGCAAAGCTCCTTATATAATGTTAACACATTATCACTCACACGTACACATACACACGTACACGCACTAGTAGGCCTGGAAATGCTGTAGCTGATCTGAGGACTGAAGTATATCTTTGATGCTGTGGGTGGCATCGAGTTTAGTGCAAAAAGAGCACATTGTTCAGAAGCACAAGGAGTCCCAGAATACTAGAGAGAGGCAAATTATGAGCGTTTCCACTGTTTGGACCTTGTTGGACGCCGCTGGGGGGGCGCAACGATGGTCGAGGGGTACACTTGTGCTTTCTGCGGGTGTTTGAACCATCAGAAGACGTTTCATCGTATTTCCCTGTGAAATCCGGAGAGGTGTACTCCTTGTCGGCCATCTCTTTTAAGGTGTGAACCTCGTTCGGTCCTTTTCCTTTGCTTCCTCTGTTGCGCTGGCGTGTGCAGTTCCGAGATCTGCCAGGCCGCTGAGCAGGCACTAAGCCTGGAGAGCTTCCCGATCCCACTTGTACACCGTTTCTGGCAGGAGGTGGATGAGGCAGGGGAGAAGGAGGCGAGGGATAGCGTTCATTGACTTGAGGGTGCAGTGGATGTGTTTGCGGGGGCTGGACAGGATTAGGCTCCTGCTTTAGTGAGACTTTATCCGTTCCTGTCCATGTCTTTGTCTTACTCTGGTGTAGAGACTCGGATCCAGAGCAGTTGGGGAAATCCTCTTTTTTAAGTTGTTTCAGATCTTTACCAGCAAGTTCTGCTGGTGCTACACAGCCCACTGAGGACGTAGAGCCACGGAACTTTTTGAGCCAATCCCAGAGAGATAAAGCCTTGCAATCACACTGCCAAGGGTTGTCGTTTAGGCGAAGATACTCCAAGGCTGGGAGTTGGGTCAGGCACTCACCAGCTAGCTCTGTCAAGGTGTTATTGAACAAATACAGAGTAGTCAGGCGCCGCAGGTCATGGAATGCCAGCCGGTCGACCCACTGAAGCTGGTTGTGGTGCAGAAGTAGCCGATCCAAAGCTCCCAATCCTCTAAACGTGTTTTGGTGCAAGCTCCACAGACGGTTCCCGTGAAGAAACAGGTGACTCAAATTGTGCAAATCCACAAACAGATCATCCTGAAGATACTCCAAGTGGTTGTCCTGTGGGCACACGAGTAAAGACGTGGTTAGAATTTTATACTGCGAGAAATACCAAAGTGCAATGGAAGTGGTCTATTTTAGATATCCTACTGCTTCATCTCTTACCTGCAAGTAGAGATACTGAAGATTGCGTAGACCCTGGAAGGTGTTATTGGGCAGTGCACTGAGGCCACAGCGGTATAAGTGGAGGGCATGGAGCCGGCCAAGCCCATGAAAGGTTTCTGCAGAGAGTGAACGCAGGTGACGATTGTCTCCCAGGTCTAGTTCCTCAAGCAAGGTGAACCCTTGGAAAGTGGAGGGCTCGATGTATGTGATATTGTTGGAGTATATCCACAGCGTGACTGTGGTTGGGCTAAAATGGCCCCGCAGTAGTCGATGAATCTTGTTGTTTTGGAGGAATATGCGCTCACTGTGTGGTGGGATGCCCTCTGGGACCGACAAAAAGTTGTGGGCTTGGCAACTGACAGTACTGGGGGCCATGTAGCAAATACAGTGACGTGGGCAGGACCACGAGAGCTCCAGCCCACAGAGAACCAGCAGGAACTCCAGCCCACAGCCTAGAGAAAGACAAGAGAGAGAGAGAGAGAGGTGTTATTGTTTGTTATACATAACCTCCAGTTCAGAAATCCAATCTTGGTGAGGAACAGATTTCACAAAGTCAATTAACTTCAAGATCCCTGTATGAATAGGTTGAGAATTATTGTTTTAGCATTGCTGAACGGCTGAAAGCGCTTTGCAGGCCGCTTGATGGTGGATGGATGTAAGATGGTCCTTTCAATAAATTGAGTTCTGCCATGTGAAACTAAGCCCATTTCGGCAAAGACATAAACAATTGCGCAAGAGCTGAATCGCTTTGGATGTTCTGAGCCCTTCAGGGAAGCAGCAAATTCTGCAAGCATCATTCTGTCTGTGCGTCTGTGAGACGAGCTCACCCTGCTTCTTCAGAGCCCGATTCCCAACAACAACGTTGTGAGTGCTTCGTTAAACCTGAGTTAAGCCTATGAGAGGCATACTATACCCCTGCTGGTTTCTGACATGCTTCTTTGGAACGATTTTGTGTAATTTATCCACCTATTCATCTAGCTTAAAAAATTCAAGGAAAGGGGAATATTTTTTTCCACCTAAGCATTTGAGTTCCCATCGCTCATGAGCGGCAGCTTTGCCCCATCCTCTTTTAACGCAAATGCATTATTCACAGCATCATTCCTGTCATTTACTTCAAATTGATTCGCTCCTGCTGCTTCTCAAGGTCCCAATAATCCTCCCGATTCTATCCTCCCCAAATACAAAGGGAGGAATTATGTTTTTAATGGAGATGAGTGGATATTTATTGGGAAAGCTTTCAGCAGCGAGCTGTGGCATTCAGACGCAGACTCAGGTGACCTTTAGCAATGATTCCCGAGGTGTCTTATGACAGCACCAGAGCGGCTTGCCTCACCTGCGGGTGAGTTCCCAGAGAAGCCGTGTAATCCCATTTGAGCAAACTGTGTGCCAAAATGAAAAATGACCTTGTGAAACTACTAATTGAGCATGTGCCAAAGTGTATTGTCCTAACCCAACATCTGCGCTTCTCTTAGGTCTTCAGGATGCTTGTGGGATTAAATTGTTGTTTCATAATATTGAGCATGTGAAGCTTGAATTGAGTAGAAACTTTTATTTTGTTTTATTTATTTTAAGAGGCTTGAAGTAAACCCAGTAAGCACAGTGAGATATGGCATACACGTACTTCTAAAACGTACATATTTCTTATGCTGATGTATATATTACCTAAATGTGTATTTTGCTTCTCGAGTGTATATGTCAAATATAATAATTGTAACATACACATTTATTCATGGTACAACATGCTATGAAATGTATTTTTACAATCGTCCAGCATTTAAATATGTGGTGGAGGGCTTGTGAGGAAGAGATACAATAAAAAACAAGAGTTAAAAAAAAAAAAAAAAAAAAAAGATAAAATATGAATAAAAACTAGGAAAATATCACATGCAATTAAATGTTTATCAATTTCATTCTCATAAATTCAATTTGAAACATTAAATTTAAAACAAATGTTTTTTAAAAATGTAAGACCTATCAATACAAAACATATTAATGCTTTCTTTATTTCTTTATTTAAGTTATTTCACACAATAACCTGCTGAACAAACAATTTAACGTAAATTAACAATAAAAGTAATCCAGGCTGTTATAAACCTAAAATTTATAATTGCTGCATTTTGTCACAAATGCTGTTGTGTCACACAGTGTTGATTCCATTTTATGGCATTATAACTCAAATTCATTTAAGTCGTTGTGGAAATTAATGTGTTTTGGCATGTGGTCATGTAGCTGTTTAACGTTAGCTTTATTAGCGCTCCAACATACTGCACAAAGTCAGCATTTTGCTACAAAACGCTACGTGGTTATCGGGCGTTTTTAATTGCTAAGTCTTGCTACTACTGTGCTGCGCTTGAGGGCTTTTATTAATCATGTTATTCTGTGATTGATTGGGAGTTCTGGGTAGCTGCTATGCTAACTGGCACCAGTAAACAACCACATCTATAAGAATAGTCTTGCTTTTCTTCCTCCATGTCTGTGGTTTTTTTCTCAAGCAAGGTAATATACATTTTGTTTTTAACAACTTATGAAGAAAATAACAGGCATGCATTAGCTTTTAGCAATTTTGCCACTTTGCACTTTTTTTCTACACTGTGTGAGGAGAACCTTGAACACAAAAGGCCATATGGCGTAAAATATTATTGCCATTTGCAAATTATTACCATTTGCCTTCTGAAAAAAAGAGCCAAAGTGAGATATTTTCAATGGAGTGAAATATGTCAACACTTGGAAAAGGTATGTCCCATACGAACCTATGGATTTGAAATCTAGCAGTCCACCTTAAATGCAACCTTAATTTTAGTGGACGCGAAAACACATTGGCCAATGAAATGACAGTTTAGTGATCTCAGGACATCAGCAGAATAGAAAACATTAGTAGGAATTAATACCAATTACAGTTACATATTGCATTAGAAGTTATCGAAAACAAAAAGAGAGACAGAGAGAGACCGAGGACAGAGGAGAAAGGGAGAGAGATAGACGACTCAGGAGAGACAGACAATGTAGAGGCGAAAGTTGGGACGGGTGAGACAGAAAATAGAACAGAACAATATAAAAAATGTCACTGGCCAAGAAGAGAAAAGTGAACAGCAATAATAGTTTTTCATCAGGAATGGACAGATTCCTTTCTATTCATATTACAGTAAGTGCTGTGAGAGCAAACCAGTGTGTGTGAAATGTTCGAAAACTTATAAAGAATATGAGCTTTTCAAACTGTTCAATTGTTGGGATATGTTCAGGTTTTTTTTTTTTTTTACCTGTTTTTAAGTCAAATCTTTTGAGTCGAGATGTAAAAGGAGGTAAAGCTTTCCTTCATTTATCTTTTCTTTTTAAAGTTAAGCACTTCAATTGAACATTTTTATTCTCACTTATTTTTAAAAGTAGCACTGCTTTTATGTCATAAATTAGATACAATTCTAAATACTGTGTATGGCGTGTTCGATGTTACAAAAGAATAAATTTGTCAAAAGGTTTTTAAATAGTACTGAAATAACTTGATTTTACTTTACTTTACTTTGAAGTCATTTAGCAGACTCTTTTATCCAAAGCGACTCACATTTCATTACGATTTTTTACAATTCAACAAAATCCGGCTTTCCCTGGGAATCGAACCCATGATCCGGTGTTTGAAACACCAGCGCTCTGGGAAAAGCTACGTATATACACACACGTATATATACTGTATATTTCTATTAAAATTATATATATATATGAATATACTGTATGTACTTCTGGACCTTCGCTTTCAAAAAATTGTGGAACTGGACCTCTTTAAATTTTAGTTGAATCGAGTATTGTTGTAGAGTTGTAGAGTGTTGTAGAGTATTAACAAGTACAGTTATGTATCTCTACTCAGACTTGGTTTTAAAAGATCAAGTTCGATTAGCTGGACCGATCTTCGTGTCTTCATGAATAACAACAATCCATATTCCCAGAGACGCAGATTAAAGTGAGAAACAAATGAGGCCGTGTGGCATTTAAGATCTGTAGAATTGGCCCGTCCAACTCGGGACGCCGTGGCTTCCTCTCATTGTCTGTCGGCGTCTTTTTCAACAAAGCTTGCTACGTCAAGTCTGATTGAACGGGCCACGGTTGGGCTCCAACTTTCACCCCGTGACCCCCGCATCACCGGGCCTTTTCATAGCATGCGAGTTGAAACCTTGAAATAAATAAACTAAAGGGCATGAAACAGAATGGCTTTCGTCCCCAGACAGTCTGTGCAAGTAAGTGTGCGGAATATCAATGAAACATAGTTCACACTAAATTCGCCCTCATGAATAACACATGGTTGCTAATAGGAGAGAAATGGTCCGTCTGTTTTCCTCCGTGACTGTGCCCACCATTACACTGGATAAACTCAATTTCCTGTTTCTCTCTAAGGAGCCCGATAAGCACAAGTCTGTTTGTTGCTTTGGTCGCACAAGTCCTCAAATTACATGGTTTCACATAATAGGTGTTCACGTGGACACACACACACACACACACACTTGTTTAACAATCAAGTTAACGGCAAAGCAGTAACGCTTGGCATTGATTGGTCTGAGACTTGCTAGCAAGGCCAAAGGAGTGTCGAGTGAGTTTATAGTCTTGCCAGACGTTTATTTGTAAGTTAAACTGTGGTTTGATGCTGTAAAATAAAACTGCTTCACAGCTTTTTTTTTTACGTTATTTCTGTGACTGAAGTGGAAGCAAAGGACTTGGTAAGTTCTGTGGACTTAAAGAGTTTAGTTGTGTCAGTGCTGGTTTCTCTAAATCTACGTTATTAAGTTCAAGTTCAAGTTTTTTTATATACCGGTAGTACTTTTCTTAGTTCTCGACCAGGGGTTGGTAAACTATGGCCCGGGTGCCACATGCGGCTTGTTAAATCTTTTAATGCGACCCGCAGAACTTTATTAAATGAAAATTTTATAAAAATTAAATGAAAGTCAGATTTAGTTTTATGTTAATCTGTTATGAAGGTTTTTTTTTTTTTTTTTTTTTATGACTCATTTTAATCGGAACCATTAACACAAAATGTACGTAAAAGAATTGTACGAGTATTATTGTAAAATTCATTTTTACACTCTCAGTCTATAGAATCAGATGCCAAAAATTTGAAACGTAAATTTCTAAGAAACAAACGGAAAATGCTTCACAAAATGTTTGTTTTTTTTTATTTTTGCTTGCTATCTTCTCGTTTAGTTTGAAATGTTTTTTTTTTCGCTTCTTTGCTTTTGTTCGTTTCATTTTTTTTCCGTTTGGACTTCTGGATCTGAATCAAAAAGTTTGCCCACCCTGTTCCAGACCAATGCAAAGTCTCTATATTAAGGAGGATTTCATCCATTTTCTGAATCACTTTTCCATTTCCGTGTCACTAGGAGTTGGCCAACCGAATGCAGAGCGAAAGACACACACACTCTCACGGGGAGAACATGCAAACTCCACACAAAAAAGCCCTGGACCAGGTCTTGAACTCGGGTGTCGAAATACGTTTTCCAACTCCCCAAACATGCTGCCATTTCTAGAATATTGTGTTTATGAGGAAAATAAGCACACCCGTACATAAGCACCTCACTTAAAAAAATAAATAAATTAAAACACCTAATTTCTTTTGTTGATGTTCTCACTTTCCAGAAAGCTAATATTCTGGCTATATACTTCTCTTAATAATGCTTATTTTACTTCTTTTAACACATTTAATTTCTCATACTTACGTAATAATAATAATAGATACAAAAAATAGACAATAAAATAGTATTTCTAAATGTAGTAGAGTGTGTCCCAGGTAGGTGGTGCTGTTTCCACTTGCCATGTCCATATATGGGCATGTTCCGGTTTTAATGGTTGCAAACAGACTGAGTTCCCTATTTTATTGTATTTAATTTATTTTTATTTCTTCCAGTGTTATTTAGCCACTGTTAAATGTCACATCATGGCTAATGTTTTTTTTTTTTTGATTATTCAGCCAATAAAACCATATATGCACATCCGCCTCCGGAACCATTATTTAAAGAAAGATAAGAGAACACAACTCGGAAGCGCACTGCTGCATAAAGACGACGTATTTCCATTTATTTGTGATTGCCCCTGACTTGAGAAATAAGCGATTGCATTTATGCGCATATTTGATATATGCGCATAAAAGCACCGCCCAAGTTTTTGAGCTTGGCACGGCCACTGCTTCCGAATTTTTTATCGCATCAAAACTGCAGAACTTTCTACATTGACATTGTCGCTGAACTAACAAACGAGTGACAAAACGATTCAAATCGGGTGTTCGCCCAACGCGTTTGTCTGACACATCACAAGTTGGATTTCATTATTATGAGAGTAAAGATTCGAGCAAAAATCAATCGTCGAGGTGGAGAGGCGGAAACAAACCCCTGCAGTTTTCTCCAGCTCGACGCTTGCACGGCATCTTAGTCAGCGTCTGTCAGGATTCTCATTCTGCTCGGGCGCAATGGCTGATATGTTAAAGATATCAAGCTCAGAAGGGATATTGCAGGCATATGAAAATATCAAAGCGTCCCAAGGTCGCACTGTTGGTGTGAAAACCAATTACCTGCCAAAGCAAGGCTGGTGTCAGGCGCTCGAAACTTTCAAGTGTAAAAACCGACTTGAGCGATCAGGTTTGGTTCGAATCTACAGTCGTTCGCCAGACACGGGTTCGACGTGGCCGTTAATGCTGTGATTAATGGCTGTAATTAGAGGGCGCGTTGGCGTTATTGCGTTTTGATGATCTACGGCCTCGGTATGAAATGGTGGCTCTGTTGTTCTTCTCGCGACACCCTGAGCTTAATCGTTAGCATTGAGCTAACAACTGGAACAGCCATTTATCTCCATATGAAAGGACAAGCTGTTTATTTGCCGTTTTTTCACAGCTGTATGCCAGTCTAAGGAGAAAGAGATGGAGAGAGTAAAGCTGATTGTTGGCTGTTAAATAAGACGGTGCAGTGGCGACATTCTGTTGTGCCTCATTAATGTCAACAGTAATGAAAAGCTGCAATGTCTGACGGTTAATAATCAGGAAGAATACATGCGTGGCTGTGTTGGAACTCTTTTCTTTATCCAACAAAACATCTATTTTTTTCATTTTGTAAACCAATTCATCTTTTTTTGGATTCACCCGGGGCCAATCCCTGCATCTGCAGACTGGACACGCCCGTTAATGGACGTCAGCCAATCACAAGGCTG
Organism: Paedocypris sp. Pulau Singkep; assembly: GCA_017309775.1. Taxonomy (NCBI): domain Eukaryota; kingdom Metazoa; phylum Chordata; class Actinopteri; order Cypriniformes; genus Paedocypris; species Paedocypris sp. Pulau Singkep. The sequence goes on along the minus strand of MU204293.1, from coordinate 1,360,427 downwards.
GGCAAACAAGCACATATTTTCACACGACCAGATTGTTTTTAATCCATAAGATGAGAATCATTACATGTAGATGCAACCATACTATTCTTTAAATCGAGTTATTCGCTCTCTTTATATCGTATTTACGTGATTATAAGCATCCTGCAAATATAAGCAACTCCTGATTTTTCAGGCACAAAACCAAAATTCCAAAAAAAAAACCACTCTCCTAAACATACTATTTTTCTTTATTTAACAAACCTAACTTGTGATTCGTATAATTTTTATATCGTTTTACTTGAATGATAGATAACAAAAAGTTGATTCTAGTGGTCAGAACTTCATTTCCCAAGAGTCCGTGCATGCGCAAAGCAACTGCATGAGGCCCTCTCTGTTTATCCGACGTTGTGTAAAGAGATTAAAAGTGGAGGATTATTATCCCCTGTTTAGCAGACCGAGCGTTTTGATTATGTCTGTTCCTTGGATTTTTTATTTCTTGTCTGTGTTCTTCATTTTAGATTGTTTTGACTTACATGCCCAGTCAAATATAATTACACATTGCACTGATTTGTTAGCGCTAAGCTAAGCTAACCGGTCGTGGTTTGTAATATTAATGATTGTATTTAGTTTATTCTTACTTCTTCCAGTGTTATTTTTTCCCTGTTAATTGTTGCGGCGTGGTTATACAATAAAAGGTTATACTGTATGCACGTCTGCCTTTGCGTTATTTACAGTAAAGACGCACACGCATGCTGCTGTATAAAGACAACGTGTTTCGTTTATTTGTGATTGCTCTTGACTTGAAATTTGGAAAAATGTGCATATTTGAAAAGTTTCGTAGAGTGTCGAAAATTTGAGAAAAAAACGGGGTGCTTGAATTCACGTAAATACAGTATACATCGTACGTATATATCCTACATTTTAAAACCATGAGCTTTGTCGATAATCTGGCTGTTTGTCCTTATTGTGAAGTGACATTTATATGGCGTCATTATTCAATTGTTATGCAGTCTATGGGCAATCCAGCTAATTCACTGCTAATGCTATTCATCTTACGCCAAAAGCAAATCGCTGTGGATTTGGAATAATATGTCTTGTAGGTTATAAACGCCTGTAGTTAATATTTCTGTATCGACGTGCCACCTGGCTGTATGACAAGGATTACTCAGAAAACGAACGAACCTGAATACAAATCCAGACATTTAATAGAAAAGATGGAGGAAAACCGAGGTAAAGACGGACGGCTCTGGCGACAACGTCTGAGGAGCTAAAAATAATTGGTCTAAACAAACAGCTTCCACACGGAGCGTGTAAATAATAAAAACTGGGATTTGAACGGCACGCGCAGACGAATTTTCCCGAAAGAGGATTTGCAGGGTGCGGAAGCGACGAGGCTGACAGATGAGAAATCCACAGATGTTTCATACCGAGTTTATAATTATGGGAATTTAATAGATGTCACGGGGAAGTGAATTCAATTTAATTATATTATGGGTTATTGTTTTACTCCATTGACAGCTTGGAATAAGGCATCACTGGCTTTAAACTGTCCCGCTAACTGTCCCAGCGTCACCACCGAATCCCTTCATGAATGATGACCAGTGGCAGTTTTACAACGAATGACGCAGCAAAATAAGTCTTAAGAGTATTAAGTACTCAACTTTGACAGTATTACGCACGCACATAACACTGAATACATATTCTAAATGTCTCAAATCACATTACAGAAACTTAAAATTTTACAACATCCGTATAAAAACACAAACTGAAACAAAAAACTGACGCAACATAAAATTCATTTATATTAAGTCATTATTTCAAAAAAATATTTCAAAGCCTATTTAAACATATAAATGTGTGTATTATATATGTATTATGTATACCCCAAATATTACCCTAACTCGTTTTTTAATATATTTACATGTGTATTCTATTTTGTACTATTTGATTGTATTGTTGATTGTCAAATAAATTTAAATCAATTGAAATATAGTTCCAGATTATTCATTTCAATCATTCTGTCTTCTTTAGGCTATAATGCCTGAAAATATATAATAAAATATATTTAACAATGGCGCACATATATGTGGATACATTATTTATAGTCTTTTAGAGATGACACTGAAATATAAAGAGAATGATCTTTTGCTCCTTTTCCCTATTTTCTCCTTTTTCTAAATTGTGCACCCGATACAGTATCTTTACGAATCGCCTTCTGCTCCATTTCTCCGCTTCGGTTTATCAATTCCCTTTTCTGTGCAGGACTTCTTCATTAAACACAAACAAGGATTAGATTAGACACCACAAATAAGACGATGTACATATTACAAAGCGCGCCCCGTTTGCCCATCCCACAAACCGCCACTGACGATGACTCAGCACTTTGCGCAACCATTCATCGTCCCATCCTTAGATCGGCCGCAAATAAATCCGGCCGATGTCGTACGGCTGCATGTTGCCGTAGAACCTAATGAATGGTGGAAGCGAGTCCCGTGCGTGAAGCTATAACTCTGTGCGTGGCACGGCGAGCTGGAGTGGCATCTGAAGGCCGAGTTTTACATCTGGCGTTCTGCCTTTCTGCCCCATGACAGACTGTCCCGGGCGATCCTTTGTCTGGCGGGACACGCTGACAGTAAAACGTGTTGAGAAAGGGCTAGTGTTTCTCAATCGAAGGCTCGTTGGGTTTGTCGTTGGTAATGGCTTCTATCAAACCTTATTACCTACAATTCACACTGACATCAATTCATCTCAGCTCCCTTAATGTGCAGCGGCGGGCTAATACAATGCCTAAAGACATGTATATAGCACTTTCCAACAGGCTAATTTTCTTCTAGACTGTAATTTAAATTTAAAGCCTGATGTCAGCCATTGATCAGCCCGACAGGGTCGTCTGTTATTGGCCCGCCCGAGAGCTCCGCCGATGTGTTCTGACCAGTGGACACACGTTGTGCTTACTGAATGAACTGTCGCTAAAGGGTTTCGGTGATAAATGACTTATAGCGCGAACAACCCTCGCTCAAGGCGACCCAGCACACCCCAGTTCGGTTGCCACCTAAGGGGGCAATTTTCCACCTCACTTCGCTTTAGTATTGGCATCCTTCAACGTTTTACCGAGAACACCTTCAAAAGAAGACTCGGGTTGTCTCGGCTTGTGAGGATTATATTAAATACCAACAAGGATAAAGGGGCTTTTTATTTAATATTTTTTATTACATTGTGCATATGTAGGATGTGTGTGAAACTTGTTTATTGGGTAGAGCTTGGGTAATTTATAAAACGGAAAAGGAAACGGATAATTCCTATGCATATGTTTCACACTAAAATTTGCAATTTAAAATTGCAAAATACTGTATTTACGCTAATATAATTATGATAATATAATATTAGAGTCTCAAAAACATAGGTGGTGCTTATAATCAACAATTTCAAATATGCAGGTAAATACAGTATAAGCGCAAATTTTTACACATTTCAAGTGAGGAGCAATCACAGATAAATGGAAATACTTTTGCTTACTTTTAGTATTATTAGCTCACCAGAGCATCAGGTTAGCAAATTAGCTAGCCGCTAACAGCTAACAATAAAGTCCAAAAACGGGACTACTTGCTCTGGGCCTGTGCGGACTAAAGTGAGAATTCTGGGAATTGGGAGTTCGAATCACTAGAATAGACATTTTTTTTTAAATCAATTATTCAAGTAAAACAAAATAAAAATGATATGTGTAACAAGTTAGGTTTGTTAAATAAAAAAAAAATTACGTAATTAAACCAGAAAAAATGTACGAAAAACATTATTTTTGGAATTTATGTTTTGTGCCTGAAAAATATATTCTCGTAAATACATAAATAATTGTAGCAATTGTAACTTCGTTTTCTCAAAACTATTCATCATTTTTCATTTTTGCGATGCTCATTTCACATCAATTTCTGTTTTGTGACAAGAGTCCCGTTTAATAAATCTCGACATCTCTGACTGTTTCGAGGTTAAATCACTTAGTAACATCGTTCAACAATCTTCATCGTACAATAGAGCTTTGGGCGTGCAGTTCGCGAACGAGGTAAAATTGGAAATTGCAGTCATTATCAGAGAAGTGGAAGTGCCCTGTGCAAGGAAAGAGTGTGTATTCACTCTCACTTCAGGTGGACAATAGATTATTCCTGACAACCATCATGAAGGCTGAAGACCTCAGGCCTTCCTTTCTTGACCTCCACACTGATTCTGTCAGCTTCTACACGAATACTGCAATTTATAAACTACACACACACAGAAACTGCCACTACAATATTTTTAGTGTGTGTGTGTGTGTGTGTGTGTGTGTGCGTGTGTGTGTAAACCATATATATATATACATACACATAACTGTTTATATGTACTTACAATATGGAGATTTACATATACATAATATAAAATAGTAATATATTATACATCTATAATTATTATATACAATTATTATAGATATAAGATTATATCATTATATATAACACATAGTGTTCATTACGTTTTTTTTGTTTTAATTTTAATTTTCATTGAAATTCAGTTGTGTCACGTTTTGGAAACTGATAAAATATTTAAAATACTTAAAACATAAAAAATAATTGACTTAAAGACTTTCAATTTCTCAAAGACAAAAACATGGTGCCAATTTATTTGTTTTTTGTTTTTTTTTAAGTAATTTCAGCTGTGTGTTGGAAATAAAACCTAGAAACCGATTCTCAATCGCAGTCGCAATTGTTGTATTCCACAAAAAACTGAAATACGAGGACATTTGCACTGCAGTAAAAAACCCTGCGTGAAAAAATCCCTCACGTCTAACACTCAAGATAAATAAAGCAGATTTCTAATAGGTTTTATTTTGCGAGTAGGCCTTACATTTTCTACATATTTGAACACGCAGTGCAAACAAACGCACACTCCTTTTCTATTTGGAGAAGTTAAATCAACACCCACTGTTCTTCCCCATCACTCGCCGTCTCTTTCCCTCTTTTGTCCTTCCTGTCATATTCCTCCCACTCCGACAGTGCCACTATCCCAGGGTTGTTTACTTTCCTCGTTGCCTTTTTGTTCGGTTGCTTCTTTGCGAGACTTCTCGGCTGGATAAATTGCGGTTAAAATACAGTCCTGATTACGGCACGGCCAATCTGGACGTTGAAGATAGTGCAGGAGCTTAAGAAACCCAGTGAGTCACGAGAAAGTAACACCAACTTCAAAACCTCCACTGTGCTAATTTTGCTTAAATGCTTAAAGTAATTTTTGTCAAGAACTTGATGGATTAAGGCCGAGCATTACGAGTTTGTCTTTATTTTTAGAACGGACATATACAATCAGTCTTTTAAAAGTCCAGCAAACAAATACTTTAGCCTTTACGTTTGGAGATTTTAGTTCCAATAAAAGAACCGCTAACCTACAATTACGAATTATTCATTACAAAAAAACTTTATCTATTGAAGTACAGCTATTTTACGTAAATTAAACTCGTAAAATAAATTATTTTCAAGGGTTCGAACCCATGTGATTTGGCGTTGCGAACATTCTGCAGACTGAGCCAAAATGATGATAATGAATAAAAAAAGTATTAAAATAAAAGGGAAAGGAGGGACTTACATGGACTTAACGACTACTTATACAAATAAAAAATCAGTATAATTTATCTAGACAGAAACGGTTGCGAAACAATTGTGCTCCTTTGAAAAATAATGGGAGAAAAAACAAACAGATGGAATTTTGAAGAAAAACAAGTTTCCGGAGCATCAACAAAAGGACTGAAACCATCTGCTGTTGACCATCTGTGGATCTGTGTCGGTGTGTTCAGGCATATTTCATTCAAATCCAGACTAATAATAAGAGGGTTTTCGTTCCTGGACACTGTCGCTCTGCTGGCTTGCTCACTTGTTTTTTTATCTCGTTGTCTCGTCTATGTTTACTGTGGTTGTAGAAATTTTCCGTCTAAGAGTCGAGACAATCAAGATGTCCAAATAAGCCCAAGCACTTAATTCTGAGATGGTTGACAACCACCATGTCAAAATGAGAAGCTCCCCAGTTACAAAGAAGGCTGCTTTTTATAGTTAGTCTGCAGCTTGAGATAATTTCATTGTCTAATTGAATTACACATATCAGAAAAACGTTTTCTTTAGGGAAACCTTCAGGTTTTTCCAGACAACGTTCTTCTTAATGGACTATTAATGTCATAGCATTAAATATAATGTTAAACACACAACACAGATTGATAAGAAATTAATGTTTTAACAAAAAAATTATGCAGGAAAACTGGTGACGTTAGTCTAAAACAGTATGTGCTATGACCATGACCAAATCATTTAGGAATATTTCCTAAAGAACACATTTTCCGATGTTTCTTTAGATAGACCATAAAACTACACACGTGTAGGAGTGAGATGGCAAAATAAGTTGAGGAAAATAAGACAGACCATGAAAGAACATTGCAATCGAAGACAATATGGATGATTAAATGCAACGAACGTAAAGTTGATTGCAAACAGAATAAAAATGTTAAACTTTACAATTTGAAAATGTTGCTTTTGCGTTGGGTTGTGTTGGCAACATGAAAAATGTCTAGAAAGTGGAAATGCGATTCCATAACCATCCAGTTAGGACTAGTTAATGACCGAATAAGACAGAATAAAGCAAATAAAATAGAAAAAGAGCTCAACAGTGGGGAGTACTGCACATTTGCAAAACAAGCGTTTTGAAAAATAAACGTAGCTTGAACCTACAAAAAGTAAGAGTTTGTAGTAGTAGAAGACCCTTTCATTCAAAATCAATATGGATACATCAATACAATGAATATAAAGTTGTACAATTGTAAAATGTATAATATTAGATTCCGAAGACAAGAAGACTAATCGAGGGTGCTCGGATAGCTGGGGACGAAAAAAAATGGTGTCCAAAAATGTCACGAAAAAAAAAACGGTGTAAGGAGTCTCTGCACAGAAAAAAATCAACGTAGCTTGCACTGACAAAAAAATACGAGTTGTAGTGGTAAAAGCGTGTGTTCCCCTCACGACAAGCTGGTTTAGTCCTGCGGAATTAGCTCAGCACCACATATCTGCCCACCGGGGTTATTTGGACCACAATATGACAGGCCAGGGCCTGGAAATCATCCTCCACTGACCAATCTGCCGAGCTTCCGTTTGAGGAAGGGTTGTGGAGGGGTAATGATTGGTTGGGGCTTCGCCTGTGGGACTCGGTGAGTAAGGCCCTAATGAAACACTGCAGACCGCTCCACATCACGTTCCGTCAAGCGTCTGTGAGTGGCACCAGTGACGATGGTGGTCTCAGCTGTCTCAGACAAGGTCCATCAGCAGATGTAGTGAGGGGGGAAAAAAGCACCAGACGTGGCAAAGGAAGCACTCGAGGGAGCGAAAGAGTGAAGAGGAAGACAGGGGAACCAAAGCAGGAGCGAAAGAGTGCAAATCTCTCACCAGGAGAGGACGACGATAAAGCACACAAAATATGGAAGAAGCAAATGCATTTGGCCGGTCGTCTTTCCATATTACAATCCCTCAGTGCATGTTCAGATATTTCCGAGTGGTGGAGACATGTTTTTTTTTTTTTTAAAGAGGGACTCTGCACGCAACAAGGCTTTGGGATTCCTTTTCATGTGATACACATATTGCAATTTGCATGACGTTGAAGCTTTACGTGAAGAAAATCTGTGATTAGGAGAACACTCTCTTAGGGCTTTTTTTTTTGGGAATCTGGCCAGTTATTGGCCAAATCCCAATGATTATGGGGTTTGATGCCCTTTTCTAGATTTTCTTTCTAATTTTCTGCTCTACAAATGATTAAGTAGATCAAAATCTTCAGCTTTCAAGATGTGAAGCTTTCCCGGAAGACACTTAAAAAAAATGCCGGCCTCAGGGTGGTGCTAGAGTGCACAAAAATGGGAAAATTCTCAGCTATTTCATCATAATAATGGACGGAATGTGTGCCTTTGATTTTAAAGAGAGAAAAAAACGACACGGAGGGATGTGATTTTCACTTAGCAACGAAACCATTGTGGAAAATTCAACCAATCGAATCCAATCCAGTGCCAACAGGTTCTACTGATTTCCTTACAGTAGGTACAGCCTAAATTCAGTAGGTATAGTCGTAAAAAAAAATCAACAATTTACATTTTTATATATATATAAATATATATATATATATATATATTTTTTTTTTAAGATTGTAACTTTTGTTGTGAAAAGAGGCACAAACATGTTAAGCGTCTTGACATCCCATAATATTTATCTCCTCAATGTATATTGTTCTTGATCGAAGGTTAAAGACCTAAAGACTGAAGATCTTTAACTCTTCACTGTACGTTTATTGTTGACATTATCATTCCTTTTTCTATTTTTAACAAGCGTTGTAATAGTTTGCCTCACCACTGTTAGGAACAATTCGTTGGATGAGAGATGAGAAAACGGGCATGTCTCCTATTATTCTTGATCAATTCTTCATCTGTTCAGTATTTCCTCTCAAGCATCGGCACTGTGAAGAGTAAAGTAGAAATGGATTCCAGGGATAGAATTGTCCACTGCGTATAATTGCTTTGGCTTGTTGTTTTCAGGCTGTTGCTTTGAATAAGTTTAATAAGTTATTCAGTGATCGAATTAGAGCAGATGAAACAAGATTGTGTGAAGCATCTTCTTCTCCAGCTTCAATGGTAAAGCTGACTCACCGCTCTTGGCGCAAAGTCCAGGCACTTATACGATTGCTTTAAATGGCAAGAAAAAAAAAAAAAAAAAAGGAATGCTGCTTCTAAATCAGCTTTGCCCAAACCAGAGCTTACAGCGACAAGAGCGTTTGCGTCTGCTCGGTTTTTAATGTGCAAATGCCCGGCAAAAACATGCCACGGCCTCTCTTTCGTTTCTTTCTCTCTTTCTATTTCCTCCCACTTGCTTTCCTTTATCTCGCTCTATTCCACTCTTTATTTACTATCTCTTTTTTCTCTCAAACCCAACCACTAACTGTTGTGGTCCAGTGGTCCAAATTCGAATTCCAGTCACAACCTAATGTCCCTACCACATGTTTTCCTGGCATACAACTGCCCACTGCTCCGGGTTTGTGTCTGTCACTTCACAGTGTGTGTGCAGCTTCACTGGATGATTAAATGAAGACTACATTTTGGATACGCTACCAAGTGGCCATTTTGACAAAGTCCCCTTTCTTAGCAAAACTACCGCATTTACGAAAATATTAGCACCCGTTTTTTTTCAAAGTCCTGGCGGGTGCTTATTATCACAGTCAATTTCAAATATGCGCAGAGACAAAAAAAAAAAACACTGGAAGAGGTAAGATTAAAATAAATACAGTACAAAAATTTATATTACAACAAGCAGAGACTACAAACTATGACCGGGCAAGGAGTAAAAAAATCCAATGTACAGACACAATCAAAACGCTCGGTCAGGGGATAATAATCCTTCCTCTTCACACGGTGTCAGCTAAACAGAGAGCTTGAAACAGGCCTGAGTGGAGTCTGACTAGAGAGCAAAGGATCTTGGGAAAGGAAGTTCTGACCACTAGAATGATTTTTTGTTTTGAGTATTACTCAAGTAAAACAATATCAAATCGATACAAGTCACAAGTTAGGTTTGTTAAATAAAGAATTTTTAAGAGAATATTAACCCGAATTGAACCAGAAACAGTAATTTTTCTTATTTTGTGCCTGAAAAATCAGGGGGGTGCTTATATTCGCGTAAATACGGTAACTTGATGGTTATGATGGGGCAAAGGAACATGGTAAAGTGATGGTACTTGTTCGTTGGAGTTTTTTAATGCCGCTGTCCGTTATTCTATAATTTCTGATAAAGGACGGTTAGTCAAACGTTAGCTTGACTAATTTAAACAACGTCACACACTGAAACCCAATCACCAGAATCTACCGCCTCCTTTCACTCCGGTAATCTCCACCAGTAGGACTTACTCACCACCACAATCATCCGCTTCACTCCTCGGGTGTCCTCAGGTGTAAAGTACTGGAGTAAATTGACTTTGTTACTTTACTTAAGTATCTTTTTTGCTACTGAGTATCAAAAATAAAAGCAACTATAACTCGCAACTCCACTACATTTGTGATTTAGTATCTGTACTCTTTACTTTACTATATTTGAATCTGCAGTTACATTTTGATTTTGAGTTTGCAAATTACTAGTGCTATTTTATCATATATTATTAACTAATCAGAATTTTAAACTCATTTTTTTGACTAAACTCAGTGCAATTAAAATACTTAAGTTCTTGTAAAATTGGATACTTTGCTATTTTGACTCGTCTTTTGGATACTGGTCACTTGTTATTAGCAATGTAATGAGTATTTTTCACAATAAGTATCTGTACTTTTACTCAAGTATGGCTGTCTGGTACTCTTTACACCTCTGCTTGTCTGTTATCTCACTGCTTCAACATTCTTTTTTGGGTTTTTTGTAAACGTTTATGAGATGTAAGTCTGTCTGAACAAGTATTTTTTCGCAATCTTATTTCGGTCCATTATTATCTCCCAGTGAAGACGCCGAAGACTATGGCAGACATTCATCTTGGCACTTCTTAAACTCACAATAATAGAACCGACCTGCTCTGCCAGGCTCTTTTTTAGCAACTGGAACCACAAACGCTCCATATTGAGCGGATGGTTAAAAAAAAAAAAAGGTTTTCGTCTCCACGCATCCACACATTCTTCCGGATGCTCATTATGTTCACCATCGGCCATTTGACTAGGGTTTGTTTAAGGCTTGGAGGAAGTTCAAATATGACGTATGCGTTCTTCACCAAGTAAACTTGCACTGCAAACAATGGAAATAACGCACCAAGTTTTCAATCGTACTGGCAAGTTTTGTGGGTTATTCTTCTAATGCCAATTCAATTAATCAGTGCCATCAAGCAAATCCAGCCCCATAACATGTACGAATTTGTGTTGTGTGTGGTGCTGTTGTCTCACAAAACAAAAACGATTTGAGAAACAATTCAAAAATATATGCTCGGTTTGTATATTCATGTGGGTTTCCTCCAGGTCTCCAGTTTCATACCACAGATCTACAGATATTTGATGTGTGTGTGTGTGTGTGTGTGAGAGAGAGAGAAAGGGAGTGAAAATGTGTGTGCCACTCTGCTATTGGTCGACCACAAATCCTTCAATCCCACAGTTGCTGAGTTTGGCTCCACCCAGAATAGAAAGAAGCTGTTTAGAAGATGAATGATTGGATTTAAAATTGCGAGTGCTACTTTTTATTTTGTATCGTTTGGTTCAAATGGCGCATTGGGAACATGTAACAGCCTAGCATTTGTTATTTAATAGCACTTTTAAGAGCTATTATTCAAATACAGTTGCGTTTTTTTTTTTTTTACCTTCCAAAAAAACAACAGCGGAATAAACCATAGGCAATCATTCCACCTGTTGTAATGAATTCTCAGAGCTATATGTTAAATGAACATTTATAGAGTTAAAGTAGGAATTGGAAGCACGTGATTCCTCTGAAGATAAAACACTGCAGTAGGTTTTAAACGCACTGATGTTTTACACCCCGGTGAAGGGCTGAAGACGCAGCGGGACCTGCTCCTGCTCTCACTAGCTTAAAGACTCGGCTTTTATTGGAGAGCAGAGAATTCATGTTACAGCAATCTGAGACCAGAACAGATGGAGTGTAGCTTTAAAACCAGGTGGGAATTAAACGAATCGGCATTAGCAACCTGATTAAAATCCTTCCATTTCTGTTACGAAAAGATTCCGTTTTTACAAAATTTGTACATGTTATGATGACTGACTGACTGACTGATGAAAAAAGATCTACAAAATTGACACTATGTTTAGCTGGCAAATGATGATTTTCTATAGCAAAAGTCATATCGTATTTACGTGAATATAAGCGCCCCACAAAAATAAGCACAAAATTCAATAGTAATTATAATTATATATAATTATAATAATAAAAGTGTTTTACATTTCAATTACGATAATATTCTCCTAAACATACTATTTTTTCTTTATTTAACAAATCTAACTTGTGAATAATTTTGATATCGTTTTACTTGAATTATATATAACAAATAGTCCATTCTAGTGGTCAGAATTTTATTTCCGAAGAGTCTTTGCACTGTCTTTGTACCAGGATCGTCTAGTTTTCTGTTTATCCGACACTGTGTGAAGAGAATCGAAGTGAAGGATTATAATCCCCTGTTTAGCAGACCGAGCGTTTTGATTGTGTCTGTTTGATTGTACTTCTTCCAGTGTTATTTTTCCCAGTTAAGTGTTGTGGCGTGTCTAATGTTTCTTTAGTTCAGTTATTGAACCAAGCTTATACAGTATCTATGTCTGTCTACGCATTATTTTAAAGATGCACATGCATGCCATAAAGTGCTTCATAAAGACGACGCGTTTGCGTTTATTTGTGATTGTTCCTGAGTTGAAATACGGAAAAATGGGCGCATATGTAAAAAAGCACCGAAAAGAGCGTCTAAAATTAGAAAAAAGGAGTGCTTATATTCGCATAAACGAGCTATTTAGAATTTTTTTCAATTTATATATACATAATTTCAATTGATACTTCAATAAAGTAAATTTGAACTTAAACACATATATTTAAATCAGATATTTAAATCAGCGTAATCCAACCAACTCTGCAAGGAATCAGCCATGAGTGAAAATGCCTGGAAACACCAGGAATCACTGGGAAAAAAAGAGTTCCATCAGCATGTTTGTATCGTTTTAGGTGGAACCAACGTTTTATACATTGGCGTTTGAGTCCACAAACAAAATCAACAAACATAATTTCACCAAGTCAGAAAATGATGACTTTGGAAACCTTGGGACTGCATAAGCTGATTTCAATTGAATATTTGCAGTGATAATGTACATTCATTCTAGACAAATCCAATCATGGTCTAAGTGTGTTCATTAATTAAGTTTGTGAACCGTGAGATCTTATTATACATAGATGGAAGATTCGAAAGACTGGACTATTGTACTTAATAACAAAAGTCTGATTTCCTTTGTTTAGATACGTTGGATTTTTTTCCTCTTCTTTACATTTTTTTTTTCAATCTTAATGTCTTCATCATTATGATCAAAGATCTAATACAAAAAGCACATTTTATTTGCTTTGGATTAAAGTAACAGCCAAATGACTGTAAAGTAAAGTCTGTCTGCCAAATTACTGTAAAGTCTATATTATTTTATAATCTACAAAATAATTTATATATATATATATATATATATATATTTATTTATATATATATAATATGTCTTTACATTATATAAAATATTTATATGTAATAATCTGAAAATTCAACATTTAAAAAAACATACATTTTTTTATCCGCATAATGACGTTTTTTGAATCCCAACACCAATTTTTACAAGTTTTTAGTTTTGAACGTTTTTGAAAGGTCCAGTTCAACATTGCCAGAGTTTCTATACAATTCAGTCGGTAGAGCTGGAGTTGAAGTGTGAGATCACCACCTCAGGAATGCAAACCACAGTGCGATGCCGTAAATGACGTAAAGTTAAAGAACGACGATTTGGATGGCTAACATCGTCAAGAAAGTGGACCAACTGCACATTCATCAACCAGACACTGTATGGTTTGGCGTATTTTGAGCTTCGCCATTGCAAATCATCCCTCTCTCGCAGATGAATTGACCTCACTGAAAAGGCATCTCTCACGTTGTAATTGTAGATAATTGGCTGTTTCGCTCCATTATGCCCTTGTTTATGGGTGGTGGATATTTCGGGACTGCCGCCTGAAACCATTCCAGCGTCTTCCCCCGGCTGTGCCACTCGTAATAACGATGGCGGTCTTAAAGAGGTTTTAATAGTGCGTATGTGAGAGCAGATCTTTCTAATAACGCCAGTGACGAGAGAAACCAGCGTGCACCTCTTGAATATTATTTTAATGACTTGTTGCTGGTGTGTGTGTGTGTGTGTGTGTGTGTGTAAGAAAGGAGTTTGAGATGGAGGAGTCGGCGTGTACGAGATGAGATGTTCCTCCATTCAAGTGTGAATGTATTAGTGACTCATTAACTCGGCCTCGCTGCAGTCAATAAGCCTTTGTTCGCCGCCAAGCCAAAATCGCATTTCGTCGCAAATGAGACGCCTGATTATTTGCATCA
>MU204293.1:1326118-1343756 GCA_017309775.1 Paedocypris sp. Pulau Singkep | reverse complement strand
AAAAAAAAAAAAAAAAAAAAAAAAAAAAAAAAAAAAAAAAAAAAAAAAAAAAAAAAAAAAAAAAAAAAAAAAAAAAAAAAAAAAAAAAAAAAAAAAAAAAAAAAAAAAAAAAAAAAAAAAAAAAACAGAACAAAACAAAACAAAAAAATCCTAAGCGATAAAAAAAAAGTAAAAAAAAACAAACAAACATATTTTCCAGCAAAAAACTAAATACTAGACGTAAAGCATTTTTGTTCGATTATTAGAAATTTACGTTTGATATTTTTGGCACTAATCTGATTTCATACTTGTTTGTAGATGATTTTAAATGCCAGCGTTTCTCTCATTGCTAATTGCTCGTGAATAATTTTAAATTCAAGTCTTTCTCTCAGTGTTAATTGTTCTTGAATCCATTTAAATTCCAGAATTTCTCCAGATGTTATTTGTTCTTGAATAATTTGAAGCGCTTGCCTTTCTCCCAATGTTATTTGTTGTTAATTTATGTTTAATTCAAGCTTTTCTCCCAGTGTTAATTGTTCTTGAATAATTAAAATTTTAAACAGTGATTTGAATTCATTTCCGTATTACTTTTTGTGCTACTCGTGCTGAATGTGTTTCGCCAAAAGCTACTTTGTAGGATAATAAACAAAAAAATTGTCTTTTAAACTCTTTTTTAAATTTTAATCATTTATTTTTTTAGAACAGGCAGGGGGGGGCAACTGTAAATTATTTACATATTTGAAATATTGCATATTTTATGTTTAGATTTTAAGTATTGATGCTATCACAAAATCCAAAGTGAGAAATGAGATTACATTTTTTTTCTATCGGAAACTTTTATCCAATGTAACAACTTTTACACTGAGACGACATTTTTTTCTTGTCTGGACTTAAACCTGTCACCTTTGGTGTTGCGAACACTGATTAAGATAATATGGTCAAACTAGTACAGCAGGTTTCTGCTTGTTGAGTCTAAGACCCTTTAAAAAACATTTTTTTTGTAGAAAATGACTATTAAAAAAAAAAAAAACACACGACACAATGGATTAAAGTTAATTTAAAAATTGCTGAGGAGTCACACAGACAGAGCCCAAACTCCGAAACCGTTTCCATCAGATCGCAGCTTCTGTCTCTGTCTCTGCTCAGTTTATAATCTTCATTCAGAAGAGAAAAGATTGTAGACATATCAACGGTTACAGTTGCAAATGAGAAAAAAAAACATCACCATATATAGTCATTGAGAGCGTGAAGAAGAATCTCCGAATGCCGTATCAGGATATGGCATAGTTAGGAGCGAAGAGACAGTTACGGGAATTTTACGAGACGATTGCTTACTAAAACCTAAGGTTTTAGTGCTGGACAAACCTGATTTGTTCAAAGAGCACACACACTTATAAAATGTCAACTTAACCTTTTCATCTGTGATTCGAGCGTACTCAATATTAAACGTTTAAGACATTTTAAAGCGTATTTTCTTTAAAACTGCTCACTGGCAATTCAGGACGGTTTCCAGTTCTGGAGATTTATTTCAGGCAGTTCCAACAAACTCCAATTATTTGAGCGTAAGGAGAAGCTCCATCATCATCACCCTCCTCCTCCTCCTCATCATCATCATCACTAAAGCGTCTGATTGGCAGCAGAGAGCACCCAGTTTCCCGTGACTGACTGCAGACATCTCCGGTTCTGACAGCTGGAACTGAAACTCCAGAAACAAGCTCAACACAGCGAACCCAAATCATGTTGTCTGTCCAAACTGGTTTAGAAGAGAAAGTTGGCAAAATAAATAGTATAATTAAATACTGATTCGGTTCAAGCTAAATATTGGGTGATTTCACAAATGATGAAATATTCAGAATTTGTTTTTGGCAAGTTGTATTATATTTTATTCTTTCATTTACACTCGTTTATCTAGACATTTCTGTTAATTTACGGCGGATTTTCAACATTTTACTCACAATTTGATCATAAACAGCTCTTTGATTTTATTCTGTGCACTTTGCTGTTTCGTTTGCAAAAACACAGCATTAAAACGTCTGTAATTTTGACTTGGAACAGATAAATACACTAACATGATTGCAACAGGAACAATTGTGAACAAACGAATGGACAAACTTTGTTTGTGTGGATCCTTTGAATGGATTGTGACACTTTATATGGATCGTGAAACTAATAATTTAATTTCATAAGGATGCTGACAGAATCAGTTTTGAACTTTGATTGAAATATTCAGAAAAATAACACAGGTTAAGTTAAGGTTCACAAGTTTAACAACAAATTGTAAAAGCCTACCTGTTAATCAGCAACATTGTTGCAAGTAAACGGAAAATAAAAACTATACTTTTGTTAATTACCGTCATCCCGTTATGTTAATAAACTGATTACTGCTTAGCAAATTTCTCTTTTTTCTGTTCTCAGATTTTTGTAATCAGTTGTTATAATTTCACAGTATATTAATGGCTACATATTTAAAACTGTAGTTATCTGTCTATCTGTCCATCCATCCATCCATCCATGTCTGTCTGTTTCTATCTATCTATCTGTCTTTCTGTCTGCCTGTTTCTATCTGTCTGTCTGTCTATCTATATATCTATAATATATTATTATAACATATAATTTAATTTTTTAATTGACACCGGTGTACAGTAGGTGTGCGAGTCAGAGGTTTGCGTGTGACAGTAAATGCCCCGGAATGGCCCTGCCACACATGACGGGTAGGAACTGGCAGAGTCGTGGCGAATCTCAAAGCTGATGAGTAATGTGACTGCTGTGACTTCACAATAGCTTTCACATCCCATTTCACACCACAGATTCCGCCGCGAGCTATAAGATCTAAACTGGGTTGTTGAAAAAGTGCCACGTATTAGACGGGGCCGTGATGCGAGCGAGCGCTTGTTCAATCCAGCTTCGCCTGGCACTGAATTAGAGACTAAGCTCATCATTTGCACATCTTTCCGTGTCCTAATTTGATCTTTATTGAGCTTCTGGCTCCCCGAATGATGGTTTTCTCACTTTTCCTGTTTTCATCTCGGAGGTGTGTGTTTGATTCTTGTAGGCAATGCGCATTAATCTGCAGCGGTAACCTCCTCTCATAATCAATTAGACGAGTTACGCCTCTCATGACATGTTTATTCACTCGCTTTTGGAACATTGCAGATTTTCGGAATTTCTCCTCTATGGCGACTCGGATTTTTCAGATGTTCGTTTAGTCAATTTGTGTCAGACGAGGGCATTGACTTGTTTATTTCATACGCGTATGAAGGCATAATTTATGTGTTTTATACATATAACACACACACACACACACACATATTTACCCCGACTTAAGAAATTAATTTGTGCTGAGTCGTGAAAATGTTGTTAGCTGAGCCGCATTTTACATGTAATCCATCTAATCTGTGCCATGACTTCAGACAAAACTTTTTTTATAAAATATAAAATTGGTAATAAGTTCAAGTTAAAGTTGTTTTTTGTGTGTGTGTACAAACCAACTTGATAAGCTCTTGATTTGTACACACACTATTTGTACACAAACAGACTCTACAAGAACTTTACATAAATACTGAGCATGAAATTGGATTGTGCAGAAGATATTTTTGTACTTGAGACTGTAAAAAGGAATAGTGCCGTTATGCTTCGTAAACATTTTCTTGTAGTGCAATGCTCAAATAGATGTTATCTTATTGAGACTGTAATACAATTTTATACAAAGTGTCTGTTTTGATATAACTTGGATTTTTTTTATCTGTTCGATTTTTTTTTAATCATTTTTTTATTTTTATATCAATCAATCAATCAATCAATCAATCAATCAATCAATCAATCAATCAATCAATCAACATGTTACGTAGCAGCAGTTTAGTTTGCCTTTTGGCAGATATTTATAAAGGTAAATACCGTATTTGTGCAAGTATAAGCACCGGTTTTTTTTTTTTTTGTGGCTCAAAAACTTGGGTGGTGCTTATCAATCGGCAATTTCAAATATGCAAGTGAATATAAGCGCTGATATTTCCACATTTCAAGTGAGGAGTAATCACAATTACTGCTTTCATAATTTTTTTCCTTATCTTTGTCTTTTTTTTTTTACATTTCTGGTTTAATTACGTAAATTTTCTCTTAAATTTAAAAAAACGGGACCATCCAAATAGGACCGTTCGGAACTTTCCAAAACCTAAGCTCGACAACAATGCAATAAAAGCTAAATCGCTCCGCCTCAAACGGTGTTATTAATAAAAAAAACTGCTAAGCTGGTTCTTCTCAAGGTTTTATGGTTTGTGGCCATTTGCTGCGAGTGTTATAACTGTCATTTCCCCGCGGTCCTGCTGTGTTTCAGAGCATCGACCTGCACAGAAACACACGTTCACACATCGTTTTTTTCCGTAAATATAAGCACCCCTTTTTTTTTTTCAAATTTTCGATGCTCGAAAACTTGAGTGTTTTTTATAATCGCCGATTTCAAATATCTGAATAATAAAAGCCCCCATTTTTTTTATATTTGAGGTCAGGGCTAATCACAAATAAAAGGAAAAACGTCTTTATGCAGCGGTGCGTGTGTGAGTATTTATGTTAAACAATGTTGCGTAGGCAAACGTGATACTGTCTAAGCTTTTCTTGGCTCAAAAACAGAAATAAAGAAATTTTTGACATGCCGCGACACTTAACAAACACAAAAAAAAACACTGGAAAAAGTAAAATTAAACTAAATACAATACAATATTTTATATTACAACAAACAGAGATTACAAATCACTACTGCTTAGCGCAACTGGCTACAAATGAGTCCAATGTGTCATCGCAACAGTCGAAACAGTCAAAAATGAAGAACACGAGCAAGTAGTAAAAAAATCCAATGAACAGACACAATCAAAACGCTCGGTTGCTGCACAGGGGATAATAATCCTTCGCTACGGCGTCAGATAAACGTAGAGCTTGAAACAGGCCTGAGTTTGAAACAATTGCTCTGCGCATGGGTGGAGTCTGAGCAAAAGATCTTGGGAAATGAAGTCCTGACCACTAGAATTGACTTTTGTTATCTATTATTCAAGTAAAACAATATCAAAATGATACGAGTCACAAGTTAGGTTTGTTAAATTAAGAAAGAACAGTCTTTTTAAGAGAATATTAACGCTACTAGTAATGTTAATAAAATAAAATAATAATATATATTTTTTTATTTTTGTGCCTGCAAAATCAGGGGGGTGCTTAAATTTGCATAAATGCGGTTATTCGTATCACATGATCCCAACTTATTTGCACACACCTGTTTGTATGTTTCACACACACACTGAATCTGTATTTCTTCATCATCTACTCAAGCCTGCTGAAGCTGAACAACGACAACGTCTGAGCGATCAAGAGTGTTCGTGATTCACGTTTCTGCCGATGTGAGTGTCAGTGGGATAAGGAAATGAGTTAGCGTTAGTAATCCACACGGTTTGTCCTAGCAAAGAATGACTGGAACGGTTTCGCCTCGGCGTGACGTCTGTCCAAACAATAATCATCTCAATCTCATATATGGTCGCTTTAATTAATTGAATTCATTTTCTTACTAACATGTTTTGTTGCTACTCATCAGAGTTTAAGCCACTCGTGTGGAATCGTGTCATTACTACGAACACTGAGCATAAATGTGTGTGTGTTGTATGATGTGTCATAAATAGTGTGTCAAGTGTGTCATGAAAAGTGTGTGTGTCGTAAAAGATGACAGTGTGTTTTGTATGATGTGTCATGAGCAGTGTGTGGAAATGATGTGTGTCATGAACAGTGTGTGTCATAAAAAGTGTGTGTCATAAACAGTGTGTCATTAAAAGTGTGTGTGATGAACAGTCTGTGTCCTAAAAAGTGTGTGTCATGAACAGTGTGTGTCATTTCATTACTAAACACACTGAGCATGAATGTGTGTGTGTGTTTTGAACGATGTGTCATGAACAGAGTGTTGTAAATAATGTCATGAATAGTGTGTGTCGTAAAAATGTTGCGTCATGAATAGTGTGTGTCATAAAACTTTGGTGGCATGAACAGTGTGTTTTGTAGGATGTGTCATGAACAGTTTTAGTCCTAAAAAGTGTGTATCATGAACAGTGTGTCATTGAATATGTGTGTAATGAACAGTGTGTGTAGTAATAAATATGTCATGAACAGTGAACAATGTGTGTCAATGAATTATGTGTGTTGCAAAGCGTGTGTGTATCATGAATGATGCGTGTCATGAACAGTGTGTGTCAAAAATAATGTGTGTGTCATAAACTGTGTGTGTCGTAAAGGATGTGTGTTGCGAATAATCTGTGTCGTCAACAGTGTGTGTCTAGAACTGTGTGTATCGTAATTGATGAGTGGCATGAAAAGTGTCATAAATGATGTGTGTCATGAGCAGTGTGTATCAGGAACAGTGTGTGTAGTGAATGTTGTGTGTCATAAATAATGTTTGTCATGAACAGTGTGTGTCATGACCAGTGTGTGTCAAGAACAGTGTGTGTAGTGAATGTTGTGTGTCATACACTCTGTGTGTCATGAATGGTGTGTGTTGTGAAAAGTGTGTGCTCTGAACAGCTTGTGTCAAGAACAGTGTGTGTCAAGAACTGTGTGTGTAGTGAATGTTGTGTGTCATTAAAAATGTGTGTAATGAACAGTGTGAGTCGTAAAAAATATGTCATGAACAGTGTGTTTCGCGAACAATGCGTGTCATGAAAAGTCTGTGTCCTAAAAAGTGTGTCATGAACAGTGTGTGTAATTTCATTACTAAACACACTGAGCCAAAATGTGTGTGTTTTGAATGATGTGTCATGAACAGTGTGTGTCATAAAACTTTGGTGTCATGAATAGTGTGTGTCATAAAAGATGTGTGTCATGAACAGTTTGTGTCCTAAAAAGTGTGTATCATGTACAGTGTGTCATTGAATATGTGTGTAATGAACAGTGCGTGTTGTAAAAAACATGTCATGAGCAGTGAACAATGTGTGTCATGAATGATGCGTGTCATGAACAGTGTGTGTCAAAAATAATGTGTGTGTCATAAACTGTTTGTGTCGTTAAGGATGTGTGTTGCGAATAATGTGTGCCGTCAACAGTGTGTGTCATAAACAGTGTGTGTTTTGAACTGTGTGTGTCGTAAATGATGTGTGGCATGAAAAGTGTCGTAAATGATGTGTGTCATGAGCAGTGTGTGTCAGAACAGTGTGTGTAGTGAATGTTGTGTGTCATAAACAATGTGTGTCATGAATGGTGTGTGTTTTTAAAAGTGTGTGTTATGAACAGTGTGTGTAGTGAATGTTGTGTGTCATAAACAGTGTGTATTATAAATGATGTCTGTCATGAAATGTTTATGAATAATTTAAAAACGTTGGGAATTATTTTGTTCTTGACCACAATTTTTTAAGAATGGTGTCTTAAACAATATGCTAAATTGTAAAAACTAGGAGTTGTGTCTCAAGGTTACCCACTGCTCCGGGTTTGTGTCTACTCACTGCACTGTGTCTAACCTTACTGGATGGTTAAATGTCAAATTTTGTTAAATGGTAGACTGAAGTAAATTAGAGTATTACTTGCAAAAATGTTTCATTCATAAAATTAATAACTAGTTGAATGCATTGCAGGAGCATTAACCCATTTTCAAAGTTTAAAAATATTTTTAAAATACGTAAAAGTATTTTATCCACTTTGAAACTTCTCCTGCTTGTCTTATTTGGTGTAATCATCATTTAAAAAAATATTACGATTCAGTTCACATATTTGTAGCACTATGCTACTGTACATGTTTATTTTACAAAGATTATGTTGGGGTCAAACCAGTGTTACTCATGTGACCAGTGTTAAAATTGTAAAAAAAAAAAAAAAAAAAAAAGAAAAATACTTGAAAGTATTTTTTCACTTTGAAACTTCTCCTGCTTCTCTTAGTTAGTGTAATCTACCAAGAAACAAAAAAATGGTTTAGTTAACATATTTATAACAACTACTACAGTTTACAACTACTATGTTTCAGTCAACTTGACCCTTGGAATGGAAGCTACAAAGAGTCAGAAAGATCAAATACTCAAATGTTTCTTTGCAACAATGAGACATCACACACAGCTGTCTCACACTCTAACACACACACACATACACACTGTTTTGCTGAACTTTTTTGTTGTTTTTTGACGCTTAAATGCATAATAAAAGCCCTCTGGGTCAAATTGACCCGCGAACATTATCAATGCTCCTCTGAAACGAACCTAAAAGTCCTTTTCCTAAAGTGTAGAACACCACTCTTCATTTTTCTGGCACGCATCACATTCCCTTTTTGCTACTTCTTTCTCTTTCATGTCTTTATTCTCACGTGTGCCATGTGGTTTTCTTCCCTGGACTCGGAGCAGACAGGTGTCACAACTCACAAACAACTCAGAAATTCCATTACGTCTGGATTTTGGGTCTCAGGAACCAGTGCGTTTGCCCGTATGTGGCGTATCTGAAGAGAAGCGAACGCCAGCCTTGTTAATTAGCTTTTCCTGTTTGTCTTGACAAACTTCCAGTCGCCGTCCTTATCGTCCTACTTCATTTGTCAATCCTCCTCCAAATGGTTTTCCAAGCGTTTCATGTTGGGCTTGTTTGTTGTAGACGGAGAGGAAACTCCAACTTCCTGCTGCATTGGGATTCGGAACACAGAGTGAATCTATGGTGTCTTTCTGCAACTGATCCACATCCAAAGAATATACAGAAACATCTGCTCATGTGGGCCAGCAAACATTAGCCGTTAATAATGCATGGGCTCCGACACTTTATTATGTTGTTATTACTTAATAATCGTCATTACATTGACCATACACCTGCTTGGAATATGAAATATACATATTTTTGTGTACACATATCACAATTATATACATAATTTACATATACAACATCCTTGTAAAATTCATTTTATATTTAATCTAATAAATACAAAACATTTCCACTTGTGAATTGATGCCCTTGTTAAATCATGTCGATGTTGGTCATTTTCTTTCAATGTTCTATTTTATTTATTCACTTATTGTTTTTGTTTTGTTATTATTGTTTTTTTTTGTGACTCTGTAGTTGATTTGTATAATATATAAGGGGTTGTATAGAGAGGTTCTCTTTAAGTTATGCTGACATGTTTACAAAAGATATTTGATTGTCGTGTAAGTTATATATTTATTATATATTATAAAGTATATATTTCAATTAAGAAAAAACTGTAAAATACTATATAAAGCTATTATAGAAAACATTTAAATACACTTACTTGAGTAATTACTTGCATGTAATGTTCTTCATCACAACAACTAGGTAAACGTTGTTAATAGAATAGCACTGATTTATATACGACTTGTGATGCTTTGCTTACTGTAATTGAATTTATATTGGGATTGAATAACTGAATTTTTAGGTCTAGCTGAAATTCTTTCCCCTCATATTAAACCTGATAATTACAAAGGTTTGTGAAGATGATAATTGAAATTGAACTGAATTAATTTAAAGAATGGACTTTATGAAAAAAGTGTTTATAGTATTCTTGTATAAGCAATAGGAGTATCATAGCGTCAAATGTTAGCTTAGCATCCTTAGCATAACAAACATGTCACCACAAGCACTGTTTTTTGCTGTTTTTTAATGACAGTTGCTTTAACATTTGTCACGCTGTGGCAGTCGTGTAGCACGTCTGTTGTTGACGTGAGTTAAAATGGCCAGTGGTTTTCTTATGCAGGACTAATGTCTCTGCCTTCGTCTTCTACACCTAGCACACTGTCATTTGCCTTCCTTCCATTTTTCTGTGGCCCGCAACCTTACTCCATCAAGCAGTGATTGCTTTTTGATGGCTGTGCCTTTATATTTTGGTCTCTTTTCCCCTCTTCGGCTGCCTCTCTTTCTCTCCGCTCTCCTGCAATTCTCAGTCGCAACCACTTCAACAAGACAGCAAATGAAAACAGAGACGAAGAAAAGCAGAGGGAACCGTTTTGTTCCTTTTCAACAGTGAGCCAGAACCAGGGCTTTATATTTTAAGAATAAAACAGATTTTCCGCAGACTGTTGTGAGGCAAACCCCACACGGGGCTCGTTTCTACATATAAAAAGCCATATTAATTCAAACAATGATTAGGAAGAGGTAAGAATAGATTCCACGTTTGGCTGGAGATGAAGAGCTTATCTGAATTTCAATGCGAACACTAGCCGAGAGTTCACTGGTTTATTCATAGTGTTTTAACAACTTGCTGTTCTAAAAAGTGATGAATCGTGTATCAGCGGCGAGCAGCTTGATGCTTTCGTCCGGGCTTGAAGAATGAGGCCGAAGGGAATGCAAAGGTCGGCATGTCTGCAGCATTAGGCCCTAACAGACAAGAAAAAGAGAAGAGCCTGGCTTGACAAGCTCTGCCCTGGGCTGTAAATCGCTGCTATTTATTTCCTGGGGGAAGTAAAACCACCCAAAACAAACCTTTTCACCGCAGCTAAGAAGAAGCTACTGCCCATTGTTGTTCGCTCAACTTGTGTTGGGATTTTCTCTGCGCGGCTTAGCGCTGCTCGGCTGTCTCTCTCTAGCTTTCCAGCTCAAACTTGCCAACTTTGCCAAGGTGTTTAAACCGTATTCAGTTTTTATTCAACCATCCGTCTGCTACAGATTTTGTCAATTCGTTTGCTCTTCTTTTTCTTCCAGGTCTCAAGGAGTCTCAAGGAGTCAGGGTCAATCTCAGCATCTCAGGGCCGAAGAGACGTCAAGACAGTCTCAAACCAACAGTTACAGAACAAAGGAACAACTCGGACAAGTCTGTGATATGACTTGCAAAGTGACTAAGACCAATGTAAGTCATTTAGGTGACAATGGCTAGGAGCAACAAACGATAATGATGGTTTGGTCAACTCTGCCATATGTTCTGCGAATACAGAGAATTGGCTTGCAGACCACCCAAAAACATTTTATTTTCTTACAGTATCCTATAGAACAAATACCACTCTGCCATAAAATGTTCCTCGATAAATGTGGCAATGAGAATACGTCGGCATGAGATTGTGACTATTCTTTGTCTGGATGGATATGCTTGTCCTTGTTTTCTAAGAGTTTTCTCTCAATCCAGAAAATTTCAGTGTAACACAGTCTTAACCTGCTCCTTGCCTGGAGCAGTGGGCAGCTAAGTGTCTTCCTCAAGAACCCTTCTTTTGTGGAACTTTCTGGTTTGAGTATTGAAGTTGTGACCGAAGTCTCATATCCAAATTTCTATTTTTTGTGTTGTTGTCATCAGCAGTGGTGAGGTCTAATAAGTTTCACAACTGAAGTATCTTTGAGGTATCCTAATCTGTAGTAGTGGGCGGTACCCTAGTATCTCTGAAGTACGCCAACTTGTAGTAGTTGACAGTACCCTAGTATCTTTGCAGTACACTAATCTGTAGTAGTGGGCAGTACCCTAGTATCTTTGAAGTACGCTAATCAGTAGTAGTGGGCACTACCCTAGTATCTTTGAAGTACGCTAATCAGTAGTAGTGGGCAGTACCCTAGTATCTTTGAAGTACACTAATCAGTAGTAGTGGGAAGTACCCTAGTATCTTTGAAGTATGCTAATCAGTAGTAGTTGGCAGTACCCTAGTATCTTTGAAGTACGCTAATCAGTAGTAGTGGGCAGTACCCTAGTATCTTTGAAGTACACTAAATAGTAGTAGTGGGCAGTACCCTAGTATCTTTGAAGTACACTAATCAGTAGTAGAGGGCAGTACCCTAGTATCTTTGCAGTACACTAATCAGTAGTAGAGGGCAGTACCCTAGTATCTTTGAAGTATGCTAATCAGTAGTAGTGGGCAGTAGCCTAGTATCTTTGAAGTACGCCAAACGGTACTAGTGGGAAGTACCCTAGTATATTTGAAGTACACTAATCAGTAGAAGTGTGCA
The DNA here is from genome assembly GCA_017309775.1 of Paedocypris sp. Pulau Singkep. Classification (NCBI taxonomy): domain Eukaryota; kingdom Metazoa; phylum Chordata; class Actinopteri; order Cypriniformes; genus Paedocypris; species Paedocypris sp. Pulau Singkep. The sequence goes on along the minus strand of MU204293.1, from coordinate 1,331,915 downwards.
CTAGCCTAGTATCTTTGAAGTATGCTAATCAGTAGTAGTTGGCAGTACCCTAGTATCTTTGAAGTACGCTAATCAGTAGTAGTGGGCAGTAGCCTAGTATCTTTGAAGTACACTAATCAGTAGTAGTAGACAGTAGCCTAGTATCTCTGAAGTACGCTAATCAGTAGTAGTAGACAGTAGCCTAGTATCTCTGAAGTACGCTAATCAGTAGTAGTAGACAGTAGCCTAGTATCTTTGAAGTACGCTAATCAGTAGTAGTGGGCACTAGCCTAGTATCTTTGAAGTACGCTAATCAGTAGTAGTGGGCACTAGCCTAGCATTTTTGAATTACGCTAATCAGTAGTAGTGGGCAGCCTTAAATTGGTGACACCTGGAGAGCAGATTGGGTTTATTATCTTGTACCCGTGCAATTATGAATCCTGCAGTCCAGCATTTACTAAAACGTAAAACTGCCGACCAGTAGGCCACAACAGCCTCATTCAGATTCAATAATCTAGAAAAATAGGGCGGTCGTCATCGTCACACGCATTGCCTCGGTTGTGTTGCTGTTGCCAACAGATTCTGATTTGTCTCTTGGTTAAATCGTGGGACTTTCAAGCTTTTCGAGCAATTCTCTAATGAAGTCCCCTAAAAAAAGCAGTTTAATTTGCCCTAAACTTCAGTTGTTTTTCAAGCGTATTATTCCACCTCAAAAACCGCACAGATCTATTTTAAAGAATCTCTTTTCTGCTCACATTTGCTTGACTGAGCAATTAAGCTCTTTCTCTTGCCGTCTTTCTTTGCAGTGTCTCAGTGTGGGCCCTCCAGCGTCTCTCCGTCTGACCACAATGTCATCAGAATCACCGGGGAGGAAAGAACATCTCTCTTTCCTCCATCTTTCTTCATTTACTCTCCGCGTTTGCTGTGAATGCTGATATCTGTAAATGGAATGATAAAACGTTGTGTGCTTGCTTGTCGGGACGCCGGCCTGTTTGTGAATGCAGTGTTGGCGGGGCCACAAGGTTGAGTGACTTCTGAAGCAAGAGACCGATGAGCTAGAAAGTGGAAAAATGTGAATAGGGACCTGAAGGCTGATAGACATTAATGCCTCTTGGATGAACATGGCCACAAGCTGATGTAATTGCGGTATAGCTTTGGTAAGCTATTAATATTATGGACTCTAAATAGAAAGAATAAAGTCTCTTTATGGAAACATGTTTTTGTCTTGTGGATGTATGGATGGATAAAGAATTCAATGGATGGATTTGTTGTTTTCAGTCTGTACATTTTCTGTTTTTTTTTTTTTTTGGAAATGTATATACAGTGATCCCCCAACGTGAGAAATGAATCCGTGCCTTCATAAAAGTAATTTCGTTATCTGAGCCGCATTTACATGTAATCCATCTAATATGTGCAATAACTTCATAAATTCAGAATCTCAAATCCCTGCGATTTCCGTAATCTCGCAATAACGGTGACCATTACGGAAATCTCAGCGCTTTGCACGTCATTTCAATATTGCGACTCTACGGGAGAGAAAAAAAAAACCTCGCCATTCAGGGAATATACAAGCTTATTTTATATTTTGGAAGCAAGATCTCTGAAACTAACTAGTGTTTTTGTAGTTTTTTTTTGTTCATTTGACGTGCAAAAAAAGATTAAACCTGTCTGGACTCTCGTCTCCATGCATGATAGCGCGATAGAAAAAGACGCAATACTTTTGTATAGCGAAAACATTTTGTAACTTCGGACGACATTTTCGCGGCGACACATTTGGGATTTTGGGATTATTTGGGATTTTTGTTATCCAGTACATTCGTAAGTCGGGGTACAACAGTGCTTTCTATAAAAAGAGATCTCATCTATATATACCTATATTACCTATATAACTTGCGTAATCCGCAGTGATTGTGAGGAGCAGTGACGGGGCCGAGGCCTCTGATTAGTCATGTCACAGAGGCTTATGGGAGATGAAGTTCTTCTGCTCACTGACCCCTTCCGTATTGCTCGCTGTGTTACAGTATTCCGACATTTCCTGATACACCTAGTCAGAACTATTTACTGTCTGTAGTGGACATTTATTGTAGTTCCAATCCAAGTCTATAGTTGTATTCTGTGGTCCATTCCTAGTCCTGCTTTGGTTTCATTTGTAGTTATTAAGGTAGATTTAATTTTTCATTGTCACTGGATATTGTGCATTTTGGGTAGTTTTAGTTTCTAGGAACGTTTTGCTTCGAAGGGGAACCTTTTTGGCTTTTAAGTTTGAAGCTTGTGGCTATTTAATAGTTTTTTTGTTTAGTAATTTTTTTTTAAAAATAAAAGTCTTTTTTAGGGGAATATCTGTGAACGGCATAAAATCTGTGACGGCATAAGATAATTTTGTGCCAATGTGGGTGAATTAGCTAAACAAGACGGTTACTATTTTTTAATCATATCTCAATGATGGAGAGATAATCCTAATCCGTTAATCTAAATATTTTATGGTGTAATCAGTTCTTAGACTGTGTATGAGAGGCTAGTTCTAGGCTCAGTCTTTGCACCAGCATAGAAAACATAAAAAAGTTGAGCTGTTATCAGCCATCTGGAAAACATTATCACCGTCTTTGTAGTCGACTACTTATTATGTTAATTCTGCGTCTTTCTATAACAGGAACTGGAGAGTAAAATGCAAGCGTCGCATCACACATTTAATGTGCTAAATTCTGTTCTGGATAATAAATAAGGTTGATGTTTGTTTCCACGTTGTCCAAAAATGTGCAATTCATTTAAACACCGAAGAGAGAAATGAAACGAGACGCAACATTTTATAGGTGTGAATAGTTACGAAATGTGAAAGACTGCACTGCAAAAAATGCACATGAAAAATGAAGTAAAAAAACACAAAACAAAATGACTTAAATCGAGTAAAATGATCTGGCAATGGGGGGAAATTTTTTTACTTGGCAAAACAAATTGAAACAAGACATATTTGCTTGAAAAAAGCAAATGAATCTTTCACTCAATTCGAAGCTTGTTAATGCATCTTGTATGAAAAGATACAAGATTTATTGTGTAATTTCCACATTGTTTGGCTTGACAATAATTTATGTTTTGCAGTGCGAGTTTCTAGTGCACTTGGTCTGTTTTTAGTAGTCACAGCCATTTGAAAACTCACTAGATCTGCCAAATTATAACAAGATCATAGCACTGTTTGTGTTTATTATGCAAATATTTATGTTGAATTGTATGTATTTTATTTATTTTTTTTTTTGGAGCAAGAGGGAAAAAAGACTAAGTCGGGCCACATCTAATTCCTTGTTTGTCATGTACATACTTGGCCAATAAAACTGATTCTGAAATACAAAATAATACAGTCAAACTAGTTGGCAGTTGTTCAGTGACAGGCCGGTGTTTTTTAAATCTCTTACATAGCCCAAGTTATATCTTCATTTTCTCCCCGCTATGCTCTAGTTTGTCCGCCAATGCCTCAACCACTCCAAGTTCTCCGACTTGTTTTGACTGACAAGCAAATTCAGAGTGTAAAAGAGCTGAGCAAGCCTCCAGCAAATTAGTCGGGCAGAAAAAAGCCTCATGTATTCATCAAACCTCGCTTCGGCTTTGAAGAATAACAGTGAGAATTGTGTCAATAAGATTTTCGTGCCTGGAAAATAGCAAGTCTCAACACTGCAAAAAAAATGCACATGAGAAAATAAGAAAATAAAAAGCAAAATGAGAAAAAAAAAGACCTAAATCAAGTAGATCTGCCAATGGGATGAGAAAATGTTTCTCGGTAAGACAGTTTAAAACAAGACCTGTGTTCTTGAAACAAGCAAATTAATCTTTATCTCTTAATTCCAAGATAGTTAATTTATCTTGTATGAAGATTCATTGTATTAAGATTGATGTATTTGTTTTGTTAAGAATTTAAATTTTTTGCAGTGAACCATCATCCACACTGCAAAAAATTAATTCTTTAAGTTAAAAAATCTTGAAATTAGACAATGATTCTTGTTATTTTCTCATACAAGATACATTAACTATGTTAGGATTAAGAGTGACAGACATCATTGCTTATTTTAAGAAAATAGGACTTGAATTTTCTTGCTTGGAAAAAAATGCAAATTTTGTTGATATTTTAAAATTAAATTGAGACAATTTTCAAAGTAGACATTATGTTTAACACAGAACGTCCTAATACAAGAAATGTCAAATGTTCTCATTTTAAGAACACAATGTTTCTAAATTTAAGAAACTAGCTACTTTTTTACATTAAAGCCAATGAGAACAAGAACTGAAATGCAGAAACAAATCTACGGTGTATCAAGATTTTTTGTCTGGTTTTAAGTCCAAGCTCACACCATTGGTGAATAATTTTACTTGAGTAAATAGTTTTTTTTTTTTTTACTCATTTAGTTTTTTATTTTCTTATTTTTTTCACGTGTCTTTTTTGCAGTGCAAATCCCATTCCACACCACTTTACCGCACAGATGAGCAGAGGACGAATCACTCTCGCAGTGGCTATTCCCAACTAGCGAAAGGAAAAGGTCAGAATACATTGCATTATTTTGTATAATAGCCTTCGTTTTCAAGCACAGTTGGTCCCAGAGTCTTGAACCTGAAGCAAAGTCCCTAAAGATCTTCACAGTCGAGGGTTAACAAGAAAGCGCCAACACAAGGACATTAAAGAGTAAAAGATGGGCTTTAATGCACAGATGCTTTGTGATTGGTCGATCACAAAACAGGAAGCCTATGTATAACGTCTGTTTTTTTTTTTTTTAAGCTATGTGCGAGTACGTGACGAGAATAACTACAGCAGAAAATGTTGGTCTTTTCATTCCATAGGCAGGAAAATGGCAAACGTCGCTTTCATCTTGCTGATTGTGAGAGCGACAGGACACCGTTAATTTGCGGACACTCGTGCACGTCACAGGCATCATCAGGCAAACTACAACCGATAAAAAGCCATCGTGTGTTGTAGACGTTCTTATTGCTCTTACCTAACTCTGTTCAGCGGATCTATAATATTTTGTAACTCGTATGTAAGCTTCACCGATGCTACGTCGATTTTGTCAGACACATCTGTGCTCGTATCTTTGAAATTGAGTCATTCTGTTGATTCGATTTTAGGATCTATAAACCCGTGTTCTTACATTGTGAGGCCTTTTAGAGTAACACCGCTAACATCCTGCCTGGATATAAATATTTGAGTCTTTGTCCTCTTAATAAAAAGAGTGTCACTTTCATTTACATTTTTACATTTACTCATATTTTCCACATTTAGCTTTTATCAAGCAAAACTCATATACAATCAATGGCGGAGGTAATCTATTGATTCGGAGAGAAAAGGAAGATGAGGAGAAAATATTAAAAAAGGAGCAAAATATAAAGTTATGCAACAGCATTCTCTGTATCCATGTCATCAATAAAAGACTATGAATAAAGTGTTCCATATACGGAGAATAAATGTATCTGTGAAATATTGTTTAATAAATATGTATTTAAATATATATTTTCAAAATGTGTATATCCAATATATGGGACATTTTTAAATGTGTTTTATACATATAGATGAACATGATTGTGCGCTTTGAGACAGTTAAAACTGTGAAAAGCGTCTTACAAATACTCATTATTATTATTATTGTTACGATCCTGGGGGTTTAGCGCCCCCTGGTGGCGCACCAGGATCCCGAACTTCTCAATTAGTCACCGGCAGCTCATCTTCCTCCGCAACAGGTGTACCTCATCACCATGAGGTACTTAAGGGATTGCGGAGGGAGCTTGAGTTGCCGGTTATACTTGGTCATGAGACGCGTTAGATGCCACGTTGGCATGGCTC
>MU204293.1:1306322-1326018 GCA_017309775.1 Paedocypris sp. Pulau Singkep | reverse complement strand
GCTAATCTGTAGAAGTGGGCAGTACCCTAGTATCTTTGAAGTACGCTAATCAGTAGTAGTGGGCAGTACCCTAGTATCTTTGAAGTACGCTAATCAGTAGTAGTGGGCAGCCTTAAATTGGTGACACCTGGAGAGCAGATTGGGTTTATTATCTTGCACCTGTGCAATTATGAATCCTGCAGTCCAGCATTTACTAAAACGTAAAACTCCCGACCAGTAGGCCACAACAGCCTCATTCAGATTCAATAATCTAGAAAAATAGGGCGGTCGTCATTGTCACACGCATTGCCTCGGTTGTGTTGTTGTTGTTGCCAACAGATTCTGATTTGTCTCTTGGTTAAATTGTGGGACTTTCAAGCTTTTCGAGCAATTCTCTAATGAAGTCCCCTAAAAAAAGCAGTTTAATTTGCCCTAAACTTCAGTTGTTTTTCAAGCGTATTATTCCACCTCAAAAACCGCACAGATCTATTTTAAAGAATCTCTTTTCTGCTCACATTTGCTTGACTGAGCAATTAAGCTCTTTCTCTTGCCGTCTTTCTTTGCAGTGTCTCAGTGTGGGCCCTCCAGCGTCTCTCCGTCTGACCACAATGTCATCAGAATCACCGGGGAGGAAAGAACATCTCTCTTTCCTCCATCTTTCTTCATTTGCTCTCCGCATTTGCTGTGAATGCTGATATCTGTAAATGGAATGATAAAACGTTGTGTGCTTGCTTGTCGGGACGCCGGCATGTTTGTGAATGCAGTGTTGGCGGGGCCACAAGGTTGAGTGACTTCTGAAGCAAGAGACCGATGAGCTAGAAAGTGGAAAAATGTGAATAGGGACCTGAAGGCTGATAGACATTAATGCCTCTTGGATGAACATGGCCACAAGCTGATGTAATTGCGGTATAGCTTTGGTAAGCTATTAATATTATGGACTCTAAATAGAAAGAATAAAGTCTCTTTATGGAAACATGTTTTTGTCTTGTGGATGTATGGATGGATAAAGGATTCAATAGATGGATTTGTTGTTTTCAGTCTGTACATTTTCTGTTTTTTTTTTTTTTTTTTTTTTGGAAATGTATATACAGTGATCCCCCAACGTGAGAAATGAATCCGTGCCTTCATAAAAGTAATTTCGTTATCTGAGCCGCATTTACATGTAATCCATCTAATATGTGCAATAACTTCATAAATTCAGAATCTCAAATCCCTGCGATTTCCGTAATCCCGCAATAACGGTGACCATTACGGAAATCTCAGAGATTTGCACGTCGTTTCAAGATTGCGGCTCTACGGGAGAGAATAAAAAACATCGCCATTCTGGGAAAATACCATCTTATGTGTTTTGTAGTTTTTTTTTTTCATTTGAAGTGCAAAAAAAGATTAAACAACTGTTTTATACACATCTTGACTCTCATCTCCATGAATGATAGCGGTAAGAAAAAGACGCGCTCCTTTTGTATAGCAAAAAAAACGACGTTTTTGGGGCGACACATTTTATTACTTGGGATTTTTGTTATCTAGTACATTTGTAAGTCGGGGTACAACAGTACTTTCTATAAAAAAATAAATAAATAAATGTATATATATATATATATATATATATATATATATATATATATATATATATTACCTATATACTATATTTTTAGACATTTTTTTTGTCTATAAAATTTTTTTGTGAACAATTCTGGTTGTGAAATGTGCTACTTAAACTATAGAGACAACTTTGACTCGATCACAAATTACAATAGATTCATACACCAGGCCAGATTATACAGCCATAACTTGCGTAATCCGCAGTGATTGTGAGGAGCAGTGACGGGGCCGAGGCCTCTGATTAGTCATGTCACAGAGGCTTATGGGAGATGAAGTTCTTCTGCTCACTGACCCCTTCCGTATTGCTCGCTGTGTTACAGTATTCCGACATTTCCTGATACACCTAGTCAGAACTATTTACTGTCTGTAGTGGACATTTATTGTAGTTCCAATCCAAGTCTATAGTTGTATTCTGTGGTCCATTCCTAGTCCTGCTTTGGTTTCATTTGTAGTTATTAAGGTATATTTAATTTTTCATTGTCACTGGATGTTGTGCATTTTGGGTAGTTTTAGTTTCTAGGAACGTTTTGCTTCGGAGGGGAACCTTTTTGGCTTTTAAGTTTGTGGCTATTTAATAGTTTTTTTGTTTAGTAATTTTTTTTTTTTTAAATAAAAGTCTTTTTTAGGGGAATATCTGTGAACGGCATAAAATCTGGCATACGATAATTTTGTGCCAATTTGGGTGAATTTTCTAAACAAGACGGTTACTATTTTTTAATCATATCTCAATGATGGAGAGATAATCCTAATCCGTTAATCTAAATATTTTATGGTGTAATCAGTTCTTAGACTGTGTATGAGAGGCTAGTTCTCGGCTCAGTCTTTGCACCAGCATAGAAAACATAAAAAAGTTGAGCTTTTATCAGCCATCTGGAAAATATTATCACCGTCTTTGTAGTCGACTACTTATTATGTTAATTCTGCGTCTTTCTATAACAGGAACTGGAGAGTAAAATGCAAGCGTCGCATCACACATTTAATGTGCTAAATTCTGTTCTGGATAATAAATAAGGTTGATGTTTGTTTCCACGTTGTCCAAAAATGTGCAATTCATTTAAACACTGAAGGGAGAAATTAAACGAATAAACGCAACATTTTATAGGTGTGAATATTTACGAAATGTGAAAGACTGCACTGCAAAAAATGCACATGAAAAATTAAGTAAAAAAAACAAAACAAAATGAGTAAAAAAACGACTTAAATCAAGTAAAATGATCCGCCAATGGGGGGATTTTTTTTTACTTGGCAAAACAAGACATATCTGCTTGAAAAAAAGCAAATGAATCTTTCACTCAATTCGAAGCTTGTTAATATCTTGTATGAAAAGAAACAAGATTTATTGTGTAATTTCCACATTGTTTGGCTTGACAATAATTTGTGTTTTGTAGTGCGAGTTTCTAGTGCACTTGGTCTGTTTTTAGTAGTCACAGCCATTTGAAAACTCACTAGATCTGCCAAATTATAACAAGATCATAACACTGTTTGTGTTTATTATGCAAATATTTATGTTGAATTGTATGTATTTGATTTTTATTTTTTTGGAGCAAGAGGGAAAAAAGACCGAGTCAGGCCACATCTAATTCCTTGTTTGTCATGTACATACTTGGCCAATAAAACGGATTCTGAAATACAAAATAATACAGTCAAACTAGTTGGCAGTTGTTCAGTGACAGGCCGGTGTTTTTTAAATCTCTTACATAGCCCAAGTTATATCTTCATTTTCTCTCCGCTATGCTCTAGTTTGTCCGCCAATGCCTCAACCACTCCAAGTTCTCCGACTTGTTTTGACTGACAAGCAAATTCAGAGTGTAAAAGAGCTGAGCAAGCCTCCAGCAAATTAGTCGGGCAGAAAAAAGCCTCATGTATTCATCAAACCTCGCTTCGGCTTTGAAGAATAACAGTGAGAATTGTGTCAATAAGATTTTCGTGCCTGGAAAATAGCAAGTCTCAACACTGCAAAAAAAATGCACATGAGAAAATAAGAAAATAAAAATCAAAATGAGGAAAAAGAGACCTAAATCAAGTAAAATGATCTGCCAATGGGATGAGAAAATGTTTCTCGGTAAGACAGTTTAAAACAAGACCTGTGTTCTTGAAACAAACATATTAATATTTATCTCTTAATTCCAAGATAGTTCATTTATCTTGTATGAAGATTCATTGTATTAAGATTGATGTATTTGTTTTGTTAAGAATTTTTATTTTTTTGCAGTGAACCATCATCCATTCTGCAAAAAAATAAATCTTGACAAGCTAAAGAATCTTGAAATTAGACAATGATTCTTGTTATTTTCTCATACAAGATACATTAACTATGTTAGGATTAAGAGTGACAGACATCATTGCTTATTTTAAGAAAATAGGACTTGAATTTTCTTGCTTGGGAAAAAAATGCAAATTTTGTTGATATTTTAAAATTAAATTGAGACAATTTTCAAAGTAGACATTATGTTTAACACAGAACGTCCTAATACAAGAAATGTCAAATGTTCTCATTTTAAGAACACAATGTTTCTAAATTTAAGAAACTAGCTACTTTTTTACATTAAAGCCAATGAGAACAAGAACTGAAATGCAGAAACAAATCTACGGTGTATCAAGATTTTTTGTCTGGTTTTAAGTCCAAGCTCACACCATTGGTGAATAATTTTACTTGAGTAAATAGTTTTTTTTTTTTACTCATTTAGTTTTTTATTTTCTTATTTTTTCAAGTGTCTTTTTTGCAGTACAAATCCCATTCAGCACATCACTTTACTGCACAGATGAGCAGAGGACAGAGAATCACTCTCGCAGCAGCTATTCCCAACTAGCGAAAGGAAAAGGTCAGAATACATTGCATTATTTTGTATAATAGCCTTAGTTTTCAAGCACAGTTGGTCCCAGAACCTGAAGCAAAGTCCCTAAAGATCTTCACAGTCGAGGGTTAACAAGAAAGCGCCAACACAAGGACTTTAAAGAGTAAAAGATGGGCTTTAATGCACAGATGCTTTGTGATTGGTCGATCACAAAACAGGAAGCCTTTGTATAACGTCTGTTTTGTTTTTTTTTAAGCTATGTGCGAGTACGTGACGAGAATAACCACAGCAGAAAATGTTGGTCTTTTCATTCCATAGGCAGGAAATTGGCAAACGTCGCTTTCATCTCGCTGAGTGTGAGAGCGACAGGACACCGTTAATTTGCGGACACTCGTGCACGTCACAGGCATCATCAGGCAAACTACAACCAATAAAAAGCCATCGTGTGTTGTAGACGTTCTTATTGCTCTTACCTAACTCTGTTCAGCGGATCTATAATATTTTGTAACTCGTATGTAAGCTTCACCGATGCTACGTCGATTTTGTCAGACACATCTGTGCTCGTATCTTTGAAATTGAGTCATTCTGTTGATTCGATTTTAGGATCTATAAACCCGTGTTCTTACATTGTGAGGCCTTTTAGAGTAACACCGCTAACATCCTGCCTGGATATAAATATTTGAGTACAATCTTTGTCCTCTTAAGAAAAAGAGTGTCACTTTCATTTACATTTTTACATTTACTCATATTTTCCACATTTAGCTTTTATCAAGCAAAACTCATATACAATCAATGGCGGGGGTAATCTATTGATTCGGAGAGAAAAGGAAGATGAGGAGAAAATATTGAAAAGGAGCAAAATATAAAGTTATGCAACAGCATTCTCTGTATCCATGTCATCAATAAAAGACTATGAATAAAGTGTTCCATATACGGAGAATAAATGTATATGTGAAGTATTGTTTAATAAATAATGTATTTAAATATATATTTTCAAAATGCGTATATCCAATATATGGGACATTTTTAAATGTGTTTTTTACATATAGATGAACATGTTTGTGCGCTTTGAGACAGTTAAAACTGTGAAAAGCGCCTTACAAATACTCATTATTATTATTATTATTATTATTACGTTGTTAAGAACAGTATCATATATTAATTTCACAAATGAATATGTATGAACAATAACTATTTCCACGTATTTATATATACTCAACCGAAGAGTAGAAATAGAATACACTATATATTATCAAATCAAATCAAATCAAAATTTTATTTGTCACAAACATATGCATACACGGTATGACATTATGTGAAATGTTTTTTACAATCACTCCAAAGAACAAAATAAGAATACAATAAGCTAAAAAAAGATCAAAGAAATAGTAATAAAAATAGTAATAAAAATAGAAAAAAGAAAAAGCAGTAAGAATACAAAACGAATGTAATGCAAAAAAAGATTCCAGATTCAGTGCAGATTTTTAAGTGGTATAAAGTGGTATTATATTGAATATTTTATATGTAAATATATTAACAATAGGTAATATTAGGTTTATATGTATAAAATGTTAAAAAAAACATAATTAAATGGCCTTTTAAATATGTTCTCAAACATTTCATATAAACGCTATTTACGTTGTATCAGATTTTTAGTTCCAGTTATGGGGTGCTGTACGTTTTTAAGTTATCTAGTGTGATATAACATGTAGAATATTTGTTCCATGTTTTATTTAAGTGCAATACTGTCAACGTTGACTAATATTATTGTGTACTTAATACTTAATATATACTGTGAATGTTAAAGACATCGATGTGTTTTGATTTAAGTTGAATTCTTTCCTTGGGAATCAACCCTACGACTCTTGGAGTTGCAAACACCACATAAGAATCGCTAATTCCTTGTTTTTTTTGTTCTAATCTCAGAAAAGCACACAGTAAATCCAAGAAGTATTCCAAGTGGGGTTGGTTTTGTCATTTGGATCAATGGTGGTGGTTCTTTCAGCGGTCTACATGTGTTATAATGCACAATTCCCCGTGTTGGAGGTTTGGGAACCAGCTAGTTGTCATCTTGATGAATGGAACAATAACATTTACAGTTGGTGTTTACTTTATTCTCATCATAAGATCCTGTATTCGTAATGCTTTCTTTTCCAATAGTACTGTTGTTGTGGGAGAAGTAGTGATTTGTACAAGCTTTTGTTTGCTTTTCCCCTGATCCGTTTGCCAGAACACAGCAGATCGAGTTCTGCACTGGTGGATAGAGACTCTGTGTTCTAGATCTTTCCAGTCTGAAAAATGCTACTTTAAGTTGTACTTGTACACTGTAAAAAGTGCCAAAGGTGTGTTGTTACTTTGAATACGTTTTCATACTTGGACTAACTCAAAGCGTTTAATTTTCTGTCTAATCATCAGTGTAAAGTAAAATTTGTGCTTCAACAAATAGTAACAATAGTAAAAATAAAATGTTTGCTAGATAAGCCAATATCAGTAATGCTAGATGGGTCATTTCTAGTAGAATACAGATTTCTACTAGTTTATTAACATATATGTATTTAATATTAATTGAGTAAAACCATGTCAACAACTGAAATCACATGTAGAAAGGAATGACTACAATCAAACTGTGTCTCATTTGGTCTGGTAAAATTCTGTAAATACAATGTAAAACAAATGTAAAATGGATCACAATCTACTGTAATACAGTATTATGGTTTGCTTTTTAAGGTCAGGCAGACACAAAATAATTAATTTATTACATGAAACATGTAAACTCAAATAAACTAGTGAATTGCAACTTTCTATATTTTTTGGTTAAATTAGAAATAGGCTATATAAAAACTTTACTGGTTTTTATATAACGCTTGTAGCTATTTTATCTATGTGCTGTTGCCATGTTTGGATAGTTTTTACTGAAAAAATAATTACAAATATTTCAGCCACCCAATGAAATATGATTTGAGTTTATTTTCATGTTTCGGTGTTCATACTTTCATACCTGAAAACATACTTTACATGTTGTCGCCCCGCCCTCTTGCCACGCCCACCAAAATCGCCCCGCCCCTTGCAGTATGCGTCTCATATTTTTGGGTTTTAAAGTGGTAACCCTAGTTGTGTGACTCATCTTGACATCTTTAAATTTCAGCGTTGTTTTTGAATGAGCTGGATGGGGTTTACCACATTTGAATAATGAGTTCATATTTGACCCAAGAAGCATCCAAAGACAGCGAGCGAAGGTTAAGAGAACTGGCCAATTGAGCCAGGGCTAATCAAATGCAAATGCCTATGTAAGGTCACATGGTAAATCCTCATTTAAATGTAGAGAACCCGTCTTTATCTTGCGCAGCACCTTCGGCCACTATTAGCTGATCCCAGGGTCAATCCACTTGCAGGATGCTTGTTATCAGATATGCAAACCGAGACTTTACAGACTTCACCCGTGGTCCACTTTAGTAAAGATGTGCAGTTGAAATACGATTACATCAAGAGTCCTAGCATACTTATCCCACTCGGGTTATCCATACGTATCATCTGAACTGGAAGAGAAATGTGTTTGTAAATCTAGGTTCCAGAACTGCGAGTCAGAAAAAAAATCTGAGAATATTTAGGACGTCTACATGAAATAATTACTGGTTATTTATAAATCACATTTCAGAGGTTTTGTTTTCCTAGCCACTGTTGCAATCTAGCTTGCTCTCCTGCTCACAGCCCATAGTCTGAACAGCGATGAACAATTTCTCTTTTTTAACTGACTCTCTTTTTCCTCATTTTTGAACACAAATGAACAATGGACATTTTTCTTCTTTAAAGACAATCTTTCCCTAATTCCGCATAGGGACTTTGTGTTGGTCAGGAATTTAAAAAAGCACTTTATAAATGAAAATGTACTTGAAATAAACTGTTGTGTTGGTCAGGAATAAAAAAAAAAAAACACTATATAAATGAAAATATACTTGAAATTAACTTTCATATTTCACATCCGAAAAAGTTCACACATTTGGCAGAAAATGTTCACAAACTGTTCTACTGTAAAATATCAACGTCAATCTATTAATCCATTTAACCAACCAACCAATCATTTTCCATACATTGCTGTCACGGGAGCCTGAGCCAATCCTAGCAAGTCTGTCCATGATGAATTATCGAGTGGTACACACAACCATACATATTTACACACCTAAACACCAATCATTTTTTTAAGATTGTTGAGGCCTAAAATGAACGAACGAAGGCCAAACGAAGGCACTGTACACAACATTGGTACCGTTAATACTACTTTTCTTAATTTACTGTGAAATCAAAAGAAATACTTTTATTATGTATTAAGACTAAATACTATTTTTGTATTAAAACAGTTTTGTGGTTTGAGAATAGAATGCAATCATTTTTCCAAAAAATTTTAAAAATCAAAGGGACACACAACCCCACGACCTGCCATTATGAAAACTATTTTTTCCTCTCTTAAATGTAGATTTGCGGTGATTGGATGAAATTGCAAGGTCAAAAATAAATTGCGGGCTTTGGCTGAATTTGCGCAATCTCGCAATCGCAAAATCCCGAAGGGTCTGAAAAATTGTCCTATGTATTTTTGGACTGTTGGACAAACTGGAGACCAGGATAAATCCCATGCGTTCACATTGTATGGGTGGTCATATAACTCTGGAAGTTGTAGAACATTCATCTCCCAAACCAGGCTCCATTTTGAGACTTAAACGCTTCTTGCTGTAAGTCGACAACGCTACCCACTACGCCACCATGCCTACCAAGAACCATAGAACAAAATATCACAAAAAACATCACAAACACTTAACCTGTTCATTGAAGATAGCAGTTCTTAAGAGTCTAAATGTTCCCGCTCTTTAACCGCTTTCTTCCGAGAACCATGGCACACTTTATTATTTCCCTGACCTATGACTCTCACACTTTTTCTAGACAGTTTGTCTGCTATTATAGTCCCTCGGCACACATGAGGCAGCTTCTTTCATCTTTCTCAAGTTCCCTTTATATCTCTCCTGGATACCCGGCGAGGTGGTGCGCCAAGGAGAGGAAGTAAGAGCAGGGTGGCAAAATTGAGAGGAAGAGTGAGGGTCTTTGAAAGAAGCTTTCCATTATATTCCTTCTCTATGAGAGTGGCCATATTTTTTAAAAGGCTGAAGGTCTGCACCAATGGGTTCAACAATGGTTTCACCTTGAGATACTGGCTGGAAGAGTGTTGGCAGAAGGTGGCGGGAAGCTGCAGTGGCTTCTGGTTGGATTGGGATATTGGCATTTTCAGAGTCACTTTTACGATCCTGGGTCACGATGAGCTGGAGCCAATCCCAGCAACTCTGGGCCTGAAGGCAAATTCACACCAATTTTTCCAAGCCTGAATCTCCCGAGTTTATGAACTGTGGAGGAAACAGGACACCCAGAGGAAACCCACACAAGCACAAAGAGAGCATGCCATCTCTAAGCTGTAAAAACTTTTCGGTTCATTTTGTCCAGACCAAGGGCAATAAATAATATATTGTTGCATTTTTCTGGCATTTTGGTCATTGTTCACACCACACTTTTTGCTCTCATCCGAACCAAAATTCAGTCACGTGACAACATCCACTCATTGGCCAGATGTGTTTTTTCAATATTTCCTAAACTGCTTTTCAATTCATCAGAATTACGGGCCAATTCCAGTGTCGAGTCGAAGTCGAAGTAAATAAGGCGAATGGACAACATCTGGAGAGACGACTGCGCTAACAAACATTTATTACGTACACACATATTTTTATTGTAAAATATCGCTCACTAAGGCAGCTGAATTTAGTCAAAAGGTGCAGTAGTTTTTGCCTTTGGTACGGTTCAAGTTCGGACCACGTTCTCACCATATGCAAACCATAACAGAGTTCGTTTGGAAGCCAGATTTTCAAGTGGTCTCGATACGCTTGTTTGGTCCGCGTTTGACTTCGATTGCCACTTTCACACCAGTCCAAACTGAACCGTACCAAACAGGGAAACGAACTCTTGAGCGATTCAATCCAACTATAAAGGCAGGTAAAAAAAGAAAGCAGCCTAAATCTCAAACTAGTACCTCTCTACACAAGGCGTGCCACCCTTGTAATATGTTATGAGCCGAAATAAGTCAAGTCCAGTAAGATCTGACTCACTCAAGCCAGGAAAACTCAAAGGCTCCGGTTACATTGTCTCATCCTTTCTGTAGAGACACTGTAACACTGCATTTCCCCCATAGACGCACATCATCGATTGGCAAGTCAGGGGCTATAATATACCTTCCCCTCATTGAACTTCTATTGACAGAGCTTCTGCCGTGCAAGTCTCTCTCGGAGTAAGCCCACAGGATGACATTTATGAAATAGCAGTTTCCAAGCTCATAGGCAAACAGGCACAGCCCTGGTAATGGCTGCGTTACAGATGGTATTTACTCTGCCAGCCCATTATCATCAGTAGAACACAGCTTGATGACATAAAGGCATAAAAGGAGCTGCTGTCATTGTTTTTGGCTTGTGAATTGACTGCCTCTAGGAATTTATGCACTGATAACCATCCATTTGTTAAAAGCTCAAGCTCAATACAGCTGTCCTTTTGTGCGGCTGTCCGTCGGGTTAACTCTGGTCAATATTTTGAAAGAGCTCTTGAAATGACGAAAATTGACGTTGAAATGACGCGGGACAAAGACACAGCTGTTGCGCCTGAAACATGGATATCTGCTAATGCCTTTAAAATGGCATCAACCGGGCATGTAAAGCCTAGAGCTTTGGCAAGTGTTCAATTAATCTACTGATATTTACACAATCTATGGTCATGGCTGAAGCTATGTAGACGCTCTTCGCATCACAGCGAATCAAACTGGCCTTTGAAGATGTGCTATATGGTATACTATATTGGTGAAAATATTGAGAAATACTATATTGGAAAATTTTGAACAAATGTATTATTATATGTAGATAATAAATAATGTTGTGGTGTTCCTTAATGCGTTGTGACAAATCCCTGCAGTGATTTATTAATCTGAACTAATCTCTGTCAGAAAGAGCCAGTCTATTACAATCAGACATGGCAGATAATCAATTCAACGTTTTAATCCAGAAGTTTTAGGTGGTGGGTTCATGTCTTTGAATAATGAAACTCCACAACAATAATGGCATTTCAACTTGCGGAAGTAGCTAACACACACAAGTAATACACTACCGTGTTCACACAATTAGAAGACTTCATACGCATTTGCATCATCTCGATGGACTTTAACTCTTTAGCTGGGACTTCTAAACTATTGGTTTTGAAAAGACCCTGATTTAGACACTAAAAAGCTTTAATCAGTCAAGCATGAAGTAGATATATTTTAATGCTTCTCATTTTGTCACTTGAAGTAAAGGCCTCTGGAAATTTTTTAATTTTAGTGACTTTGTGTTGGTCTGGAACTGAGAAAAGCCCTATATAAAAAAACTTTAATTTAATCTTGAAAATATAAATAAAAATGCCAAACAATAGTTGTACTCCTGGGACAAACGGGATTCAATCAGAATCCAAACGGGACTCAATTGGAATCAGCTTTGATCTTCATTTTAACTTTATAATAGTAAATACATATATATTAAAGGAATAAACTGCACGTCACAATCAAGGTTTTTGTGATGCATCATTTAGCCACAAGGTAGCACTTCAGCCAACGCTTATCTTCAGCCTCCTAGCTATATTTTTCCAGCGTTTATAAATGAGTTGACGTGACCAGAGAATGTGATATACAGCATGCTAATTTCATCAAGGTGATGCCTCTGTTATTTACTTGCAGTTTCATTCTAACTTAACTTTTATTCCTTGACAATTCGGCTTTCTGTGTAAAAAAAAAAAAATCCCCTCATAAATGAGAGCAATGGAGCCTGCACCGTTTAGCTCTGACCTGTGCTATGGCAAAAATTAGCGTATAGACGGCGTAGCTAATCACCCAGCACAGAATTTATTCTGCAGTTGACTGCAAGTACATTATGGCTGAAATGGAAGTAATTTATCATCGCCGGTCGATTTCTTTTCTGTTGGTGGTCGGGAATTATGTACATGCCAAACCTATATTGATTTTGATCTCATCAAATCAATTAGGTTAATTTGTAATCCGTTTGTGAGCATGATTGTAAGTAATGCGGCTTGGAAAACGAATCTATAGTTGGTATATTTTTATTAGCTTGTATAATTGATTTTAACTTTCTTGTTATCGGTATCTTTTCTGAGAAGAGGTTTTCCTCAAGGTAACCCTTTTGGGTCATATAAAACCCTTTAAAATTGTGATAAAAAAAATATAATTTTATTATTACTCGTTATTAACATCGTAATAACAGCCAATATTAACATCATTATTACATATAACGGCTTCCGAATTCCGCTGAGCGACTTTGCGTTGGTCTGGAACTAAGAAAAGCGCTATATAAATAAACGTGAACTTGAACAATTTTGGTCACAATTCCAAAAAATAAAGGAACTGGTGTTGAAAAATTGAAAACCGACCAGAACCAGATTTGATCCCAACAGATCTTAACTGAATAGATTTTATGAGGAAAACAAATGAATTTAATTTGAAGAATTGACCATCATTAACATTAGAATTGATGGAATCATCCCAAAGAGAAAGGCATTTTACAGGAAAATGGTAAGAAGATGGTAGCGAAGGCCAGTGATGTTTGTAAGAACACAAGAATTGATCTGTGCCGACTGCCGTGGCGAAAAAGGGGAATGAAATATGAATCATGATTCTTGGAATATTGCTTGCACTCAGCGGCTCTACTTCGACTATTGGACGCACACTTCAGCCCTCTTTAATCTCAGCCCTGGAGGTCATTCCTTCCTGCTTCTAAAACGGCAAGTATAATGAACAAGAAACTAAGGACGAAAGGGAGACAAGATTTGAAGAGGAATGAAAAAAAAAATCACGTGACTGCTTAACAACTCTCAGAAAAATGAGTCTCATAAAATTCCGCTTTTATACTGTAAAAGACACGAACGAAGGAGGAAATGAAAGAAAAAGGAATGGCAGTAATATTTAACGTCCCCGAAATCGGATTAACAGTTATTTTGAGACAGCCTTTTACCATTAAAGAGTCTTTTACCATTAAATAATGCAATGAATAGCCCGAGTTAAAAACGACTAAAAACCGTTTAGTTTGTCATAAACAGAGAGGATTTTCAGAGCTGATATAAGAAGCTCTCGCTGATGATTCTCCCTTCAAGCGCAGCCAGCTATAAGAAGAATGTGGTTTCCAGATGGAAGCACTGGGATTTCATCACTTTGTCTATAAATTATTCAGTCTTGATGACGCCTGATCCGCTGCTGTTTTTATGCTCTAATGGTCACTGATATACTTTAATTTATGTAAGAAAGTCTACGCTTCAAATTTATGTTCCTCTACTAACTGAAACACATGAGCTAAAAATCGGAGACTGACCAAGCCTTCCAGAAGATGAGGAAGCATGTAGCCACCACACTCCAAGAGCACTTAAAAGTCTCTACAATGTGACAAAAGTCACAATTGGTCACAAGATGGTAAGTGCTCATGCACAAGACCGCATGGCTTGGTGCCCACAATAGCAATATAAAATGGTGGTGGGAGAGTAGACCACTGGTCTGTTCTCTGATGTTGGCGCCATTGGGTCTAGGGTCCATTTAGTGTGATCCAACCAAAGCTTGCACTCTTCCATACATTCATTTTTAAAGGCCAATTTGGGTTCTATGATATTGGTGTGAGCTTCTGTGCTTTTATGCAAAGTGCTATCTTGGTCATGAAGGTCTTGCGTAAGAGAAAGGAAGACATTTTGTTAATCTGATATTAGGTGGTGCTGAGACTTGGTCTTTTAATTTTTCACTGCAGGGGTTTTCTGCTTTAAAAAGCACGAACCGGTTGTATCAGAACGTGTAGAAGCCTTGACGAGAGAGTTCACTCGCCAATTAAAAACTGTTATCTACTTGTCCACAAGTCGATGGGTTCACTGGAATACCAACTCGCATTTGGTTCTATGTCCTCGTTTCACCAACATTTTTGTCGAGCTAAGGACATACGGTCCAAAAAAGTAGAGACAAGAAAATACGCAAAAGGAAACAGCAATTTAGAAAAGACACTAACTAGAACAAATGTTGGGCAGACATATTGGTTGGATCTTCACAGATTCTCAGGCCTTATTTCTTGGCCTCAGGAGGCATTTAAACCTATCATAGCTTGCATGTTTCTGCAGTGTGTCGTTTTTGAAGCTTTTCAGCTGAGGCGGCTGGAATTGAGTCTCTAAAAAGTGTTCCTGTATAAGACGGAATTGCTGACTTTGTCTTCTGCTTGACATGCTGCTGCACTGATACGCTTGACATCGCTCAAGCGCGCGTAACAACTGCAGTTTTCCTTTTAAGTTTGCAATGATAGATTTGTAAAGTTAGATGAGTGGGTGTAGAGGCTGAGGTGCTTTCAAAAAAAAGTCACGGTTCAAAATGTACTAGCCTTTGTAAGTACGTAAATTGTACAAGGTTGGGCGACTTTACCTGGGAGGTGCGTACTTAAGATTGGCCAAACGTCAAAGATACCAAGTTTTAAGTGTCTTTGACTGACATGACACAGAGTACGAAAGCACTGTTCGAAAGATTTGGGAGAAGAATAAAGCTACCAAAGAACAATCAGCGCTGTTTACTGTGAGTCAGTAGTTGGATCATGTCATTATTGGAAGGCTGCCTAAGGTAGAGGCCCGGAACCGAACTTCACCTGCACCAAATAATTACTATTACTTAGAGTCTTAGAGCCCTTAACTTTTTACTATCTTTTTACTATACTTTACCTAACTTATTACCCGATACTATCGGGATGGAGACAACGTCACTTGAGCAATGACGTACCACCGGGTCAGAGATAACGTTGCATGGAGGAGTGTCGTACCATAGATGATTATGGATGACATCGTAGTGTGAACACCAATGAACAATGGAGATTTTTCTTTTTAATTGACTCTTTTTCCTAATTTTGAACACAGAATCGTTCAACACAATTGTGCGCACTTAAACGGTGGGAGAGACTATGTTATATCCTGATGGAAATCATGGAATATTATTAGATATCATGCCAACAAAAAAAGCCAAGATGTTGAACGGAAGAGATCAAGTTCCACACAGTGCAGCTTTATGGTGTAATGAGCAGTGATGAATGTATCTCCTCCTAATCACTCCTCTATATTTCAGAAAAGAGAAAGGAAAGTACATTAGAGGGCTTTGGTGTTTTTATGCAGTGGCAGATCTTAATCAAATCAATGAGGAGCACTCGAAAAAGCATGTTATCTAAACAAGAGCTGAGCAAATAGCTCAAGAGCGTCGGCTTTTAGATGGCGCTTAAAAGCTCGTGAAGTCAGGAAATCAGAGAAGTCATTCATAACCATCTATTTCCTAACTTGAATGCTAATGGACATGAAGCTCCTCAGGAGGGGCGATTGAGAAGGTGTAAGGAGTGCATTAACAGTTGATGTGATATGGGATCGGAGGGATGAAAAGGAGGTTACGCTCCTGTGAAGATCATCTCATTCAGTCAAGGTATAAGTTAGTCATTTGGTACAATTTGCCCAACACTTTTATTCTCTCAGTGATGGAAATGTACAGTAAAGTAAAGTGAGTGTGGTTGTCAATATGGCGAGCCTGCATTGTGCTCTGCATTTAACCCAAGATTTGGTAATGTGCTGAAAGAATTGATTAATAGGAAATATGTATCATAGAATGACAGAATGCGATGTGAGATAACCAAAGGAGAATCAAATTGTTGGTCATAGCTTCCAGTACAAAGACAGTTGTTGACCCTACACCGCAATAATCTGCTGTACACAACAAGTGACAGTATCATTCATCAGATGCTGTAGTAATATCTCACACTCCAAACGCAAGAAAATTCCTCCCTCTTTCACTTTCTTGAAAATGTCCAAAATTGCACTTGATTTTGGCGAGTGAGGCAACGGAAAGGAAGCTGAAAGTAGTGGAAATCAATTATGCCAGCTGTGAGAGTGTCATACGCTCAAACAGAACACACTCCATCACTGCTCTGAGCAAGTTAGCTTTAATCATCTATACACCCTGCGTCCCATTCAGAGTCTCACCACTCTTAGCCGAAGCCCTCGGAGCTTTTGATATGAATACGTCTCCAGACATTCTTACTGCTCTTTTCTGATTTGTGTTCTCTGGTTTAAAAATTGATTGCTCTGCTTTGGCGTCTGAAATGATGTCTAGAAAAATTGGTACCCAACTCTGTGGGAGAAGAAAAATATTGAGATCTGATGGGAATATGTTGAAGGGACATGTTCAATGATTGTGAGACTTTTTGAATTGTGGAAAAAATGGATAGCCTTACATTTAAGGCAAACCAGTTACACAACTGAACTCAAAAACCCAAACTAACCTTGAGTTTATACATCTCAAAGAAATAAGAGTAATCAAATACAAGACGGTTGAGTAAACTTCAGCATAGTAACATGTCTTCGTCTACATTCTTTTTAAATGCTTCACAATTTTAGACCCCTGTGCAATCCAGCAGAATGCACACAAGCTAGTCCTGTCCTTGTAAACATTTTACTTGGTTCATAAAAGTGAGTTACTGTAAATATTGATGTAGTCTCTCCTATAGAAAGTTTACTTCCTATGGAAAGAAAGCCATTGGTTCCATGGTTAACTAGGATGCCAGGTCTTGAATTACAGTACGACTGTGACTGGAAAGATTCGTTTTGGATAAAATAATTTGCATGCAATTGTGATGTTTAATTGCAAATGCCTATGTAAAACTAATGGAAAGTTAGTGCAGGGTGTAGCGGCAAGGTGGCGCAGTGGGTAGCATTGATGCCTTACAGCAAGAAACTTTAAAGAGTTTGGAAAATCTAACAATTGAGCATGGAAAATTGACCGTCGGGATAAGTGAGACTGCGAATGTGTCCCTCTTTGCACAAATTTGGAGTGTATATCCCACCTCAAACCAAGAGTTGCTGAAATTGGCTCCAGCTTCCCATGACTGTTAGAAAATACCATATTTGTGCAAATATAAGTATAATATATATTTTTTTCAATTTTGACACTCAAAAATTTGGGGGGTGCTTATAATCGCTATATTAAAAAATATGCTCCAAGGAACAGACACAATCAAAACGCTCGGTCACTGAACAGGGGATAATAATCCTTCCCATTCACACGGTGTCGGATAAACGTAGAGCTTGAAACAATTGCTCTGCGCATGTGCAGAGACTGACTGAAGAGCAAAGGATCTTGGACTTTTTTTGGTTATCTATTATTCAAGTAACAAGTTAGGTTTGTTAAATAAATAAATAAAATGTATCATGTAAATATGAACGTAATATGTAGAATATGAACGTAATTGAACAGAAACATTAATAAAAAAAATGTTATTGGATTTTTATTTTGTGCTCGAAAAATCATGGAAAAATCAAGCTTATATTCGCATGGTGCTTATATTTGCGTAAATACAATAGATGTAATGTGATAATGAGTTGAACTTGAAGTTACTTCCAAGTGAGTGTCCATTATCCGTTCACTACTTCCGATTGACGTAAGAGTGTGATTTCCTCCTAGTTGACCCACAGTTATGACACAAAGACATGTTTTGAAACTGCACAGAAGAATATGGCCAGTACTACAAATCTGTTGATCTGGTATGACAAAGCCTGACTTATGATAAAAAATGTGATGACTATCAGATGAGTCTTCAACCATGGCTAAGCAATGAGAATATGTATACGATTGAGCTATAGCAAACAATAAATCCTTAAGCAAGACTATATGAGTTCAATTATTTTGTGTCAGCCTGAATGCGTTCTAAAATAAGCAAGGTGTGTATTCTAAGGTGAATGAGCACAATATGGCCTTCTCTTTGCACCCAACCACCCACTGATACTCTGTCTAGACAGCAGACAATTGAAACTTTATAAATCAATGATTCATCCAAGACTCAGGAACAGCTAAACGTATCTATTCCCGAGAGACCACCAAGCTTTGAGCATCAACTGTCCATCATAAAATCCGAGAGTTCTGATCTCTTCTGCACTAATGTTCGGCGGTGGTCTTGTATGTACCTTGGTAAGTGGGCCATGCGGCATAGTGGAAACGCTGGAAATGAGAATTTAAAAGAAGGTCATTTGTAGAATGAACTGGATGAGCAGAATATGCCTATGAATTAGTTATGCTGCTTCATTCCCCAGCTGGTTATGCCGGTGCTGTTTTTCCCTCAAACCCTGTTTTCTTTAATTGTCTTGTATTGCAGAGCCTATATAACGTTTAGATGAGGACCCGTGCCCTCTATATACCCTTCCCTGCACTCGATTCGCTTCAACCCGTGTGTTGACATGCAATTAACTGGAGCAGAAATTTACGTTTAATATTTAATCGTTCATGAAAAAATAAAGTCCTAGGAAGGAGGAAGGTGTCTCTTTTAGTATGCGCACTTTCTCCAAAGCAGATTCCCTCTCATGATTTGCGTTACCCCTACATATTCCCTTTGCCCATCATCTCTGCTCTCTCCAGGGTGCGAGTTGGTGTATGAATGTGTTTGAGGAGCTTGTTTCATGTAGAACAGTAGGAGACATTTTAAAGGCCAAATACTTAAAGGGAGACAAGCGATGCAGCTGTTTGTAAAAAATCTGTGCATTTGATTTAGCTCATAGTGGTTTCACTTTCCCTGTGGGATCCAATTGTCCTAGTCTTTGCGTTGCGTTGTGAAAAAATTCACAATTTTCCTTGAGAAACTTAGAGAGCTACTTGCTGTATCATAATAATATGTAATTGTACCAAATCAGATTGTAGGATGAAATTGACTTTACTCGTTTTTTTTCGAGCTAGCTCATCTCCTGTATTTGCATTTAAAGCATTAGCTTTCTTGAAAATTAAACTTGTTGCTCAGCATAATGGCTGTTCAAATAGTCAAATATTTGAAAATAAATGGTTAAATATTAGGCATTAATGAAATCAGAGGGAAAAACGCGCATTCATACATTGACACTCTCACTTACACCTACACTGTAAAAAATGTGACGTGCTATTTACGTAAAAAATAGTTTGGTAACATATTACACAAATGATATGTAAAAAGTAGTTTCTCATAGCTTACTTTTTAAATAGAACATACTTGATAAAATATAAAAAAATCTTGACATTTTCAGCCAGACATTATTAATGTAACAATTTTTAGTTGATTGTGTTTTTAATTTGAGAAAATAAAACCCAATTTTCTCTTTTTTAATTATTGATGGTTTGAATACTAAAGACTGGTAGAAGAACAACATATTCATATATTTCTTCACTAAGAGATTCCACTAATCTTCTCTATTAA
>MU204293.1:1285690-1306297 GCA_017309775.1 Paedocypris sp. Pulau Singkep | reverse complement strand
GTGAGCAACAGCCACATGGTCAGAGATGTGAAATCCAGCCTCAACCTTAATTTGAAGAGCAGTAGACACAACAGTTATTTACATTGTTTAAACATATATTGTCCTATAATGTAAAAATGTTTATCCTTTATTTTAAAAATATAAAAAAATCTTGACATTTTCAGCCAGACATTATTAATGTAACAATTTTTAGTTGATTGTGTTTTTAATTTGAGAAAATAAAACCCAATTTTCTCTTTTTTAATTATTGATGGTTTGAATACTAAAGACTGGTAGAAGAACAACATATTCATATATTTCTTCACTAAGAGATTCCACTAATCTTCTCTATTAAGTGAGCAACAGCCACATGGTCAGAGATGTGAAATCCAGCCTCAACCTTAATTTGAAGAGCAGTAGACACAACAGTTATTTACATTGTTTAAACATATATTGTCCTATAATGTAAAAATGTTTATCCTTTATTTTAAAGTTTAATAAGAGTTAACTGCAAGCAACACATGCAAGCTTCTCATTGGCTCTCCCAAGGAACAAGCTCATCTGATGATTTGGAGCTGCTGATTCTCTGTCCTCTTAATTAAGCGCTTTCCTCTTAACGTTCACTCTTCGTCTGCTGTTCAACAAAATGGCATTTGACCACTTCACGTGTTGAGATACAAATGAACGTGACTCAATTATAACCGCAAACCGATCAAACCAATTCTCTTAAAATAAATGTGAATTTTCGTTTTCTCAATTTCTTAGCCGAAACGGTTTCTGAATTATTCTTAACTATTCTTAACTTAATTTTTAGTTTCTTATTATTCTTAACCCGAGCAATACACCTCTGGAACCCGCTAAAGTACAAACCAAATAAAAACCCATCTTGTATTTGTCAAGGCTTTTAATAGCACTTTATTTTATTTTTTATAAGACTTTACATTTGATTCACAAACAAAATTGACTTACGGAATGATCCGGTCCAGCTCAACATCTTGCTCAAGGACACTTTAGCTGCCTGGGATTCGAACTTGCAACCCCTGGATCAGAAGTTCAACTCTCTAAAACTAGGCCATAACTTCCCAAGACGTGTTGAAAATACCAGAATGTGGATAGGAAATGTAGGCAAAAAACTTTCTTCTAACCTCATGAACCACATTGGGATAAAAAGATGCATTAGCGTCTAGAGAATCTGTCCATCAGCCTCAAAACAGAAGCAATTTAAACGAGTCGAAGTAGAATTACCTGCTTAAAAAATAGTTCTCAAACAGACCTTGATAATCATACTAGCCAGTGCTGCAGCATAATAATGAACATCCGTGGTCTCTCAGCTCTCTTCAGGGTGGGATATCTCAGCAATTATAAACTGAAGTTGAGCGACTTCTGCTTCAACAACAATCTGTTTGCGCATTAGCCTGGCTGGTGCCGAGCACTTTGCCGACACTTGGGCAAACAAGCAGGGTTAGATCATGGTCGGATCAGGTCCGTGGAGCAGCAAAGAGACAAGTAATTTGAATTTTAATTGAAATGAATTAGTCCAAGGTCATCTCTATGAAACACGTTTGATGGATAGTTTTGCACTCAAACGGCATTTTATTAGCAAAGCAAGGTCACTGGTTGGCGGTTTTATTGCGTAGTCCAAGTGCCGATGGAATTAGAACCAAAAGATAAAAAACATTTCTTAAAACATGAGATTGAACGAAAACAGTCTTGAGATTATTCTACAAGAGCTTTCCACAAGGTTTGGTCTTGTTTGTTGAGCCATTTAGCTTAGCGTATTGTGTTTTCTCCATGTCTATTGACTCTTTTACTTTATCTTTGGTCTACGGGGAGGATTTTGTCTAATACAATTACTTTTGTCTGCTTTGTGTTTGGTCTCTGTCTTATTGAGTGAGGCATTGATGTCGGCTTAATGGTTTCATTGGTAAACACTGTAGAGTTGTCTCGTTCCTTATCTCGCGCATTAGCACTAGGGAGATGGTGACCGTTTCATCTATCATCTGACCTATCCACTCCACTTTTTAGCAATTTGCTGATTGTAGGATTGCGAAAATTGATGACTGAGTTAGAACACTCAGTGATTGGAAAGGTCTGCGTAGGAAACACTACAGCCTCAGCTTACAAGTAACTCATCTCGTGCTTACTCAAAGCTGAAAAGACTATGCAAATTTCTAAACACCTTGTTCAAAAAGTACTGGAACCAAAAGCTTTACTTTGGCCAATCAGCTTTGATTTGTAACACTTGCATTGAAGTGTCCGTGGAGCTTTATGTTTTCACAGAAGTTGCAGAGCAGTAGTAGCTCATCCCTTCAAGTCCTCAAATGATCCGCATGGATTTAAATGATGTTGTCACTTAGGTGACTTGGAAAACCAGCAGCTGCTACGATTGATGTGGTAATTCGGTATCAGTTGCTGTGTCCGCTTTTATATCCTCATAACTACAATATCCATGATTCCACAATCGGACAATATGGAATGTAATGTGTTCTATAGCAGTGATTCTTAACCTTTGGGCCACTTAGCACCACCTAGTGGGCCGCAAGAAAAATGTCAGTTCTGTGACTTTGGGCCACAAGGGCCGCAGAACCACAATGCAGCTCAAATAAGCAGAAGCAAAGTCAGTAACTGCAGACTGTTGACTGAAGAATGGATGGAATGATGGAAACGTTCTTAAAACAAAAAAATGAAGTTAAGACCTCTATTCAATTATGTAAAATATAATGTTTAAGTTTCTCATAAATTCTTCACATTTGAATCATTTTTTGCCATCTTTAATTTAAAATGACGGACAAAAAAGGATTCTTGTGCATCAACCCAAATCATGATTTGGATTGGCTGAAATAATGTTTGTTTTATTGGACAATTTGGGCCCTGAGATCAAAAAGGTTAAGAACCACTGTTCTAGAGCCAACATACAAACACACACACACACATTCGAATTTCGATTGTATTGGATGCTACAAAATATACGCGGCATTTATACCTGCCACAATCTGTTGGCAAACACAAACTCTACTAATCGAGGAAGCTAAGCTGTCACTATTGAGCTTTCCCCACTTGCCCATTACATCCAGCATGAACAAAGAGAAATGTTTCCCCGATCACGTTCTTTCAATGCAGAGATGTTCTACTTGTGCTTGCAGGTCCAAAAACATAGACATTTTGGAAAATTGTCCATAGTTGTGAATGACAGTCCTGCTCTGGGATTGGTCGGCCACCAATCCAATGCCGTTAACTAAGACCATGTTGATAAGTTAACTAAGACCAATAAAGCTCTAACCCTAAACTGAACCCCGAATAACATAAGTATAAAAAAAATCGTCCGACCAGAAGCAACTGAGACGCTTGTTCTTCCAGTGAAGCAAGTTCTCGAGCCCAGGCTTGCAACTTCTCCGGGTCGTCTGCTATACTTGCTTTTATGATGAATTATTGAAGACAGGTCATCTCTCTTTCTGTCTAGCTTGCTGTCTCTCTCTTTCTTTGTCAACCTCTTGCAGAAGCTTCTAGCGAAGGTGGACTTGTCATCTCAGCAGTTCAAAGCCGAGTCCAGGCAGCCAGTCTCCGTCCCGCAGAGGAGAGCTGACATATTTAGTGCCACAGATGCATGAAAGAGCTTTGTTTTGGTAGATCCACAGAGATAAAAGCGTGTTGGCTTGAAATAGGTGTGTGTGGAAAGTGAGAAAGGTCATGGAAAACTTGCACAAAAGAATGTCAGGCTCGGAATTTAAAGCTACGTTGAAGTCGTAATAGCACGGGACGGGTGAATCCAGAGTTTTTGTGTAAGGCATAGGGATGCAGATTTGTATTTGTGTACAGGGATGTGCAGATACTAAGCTATACATTTATAGCAGGAACCTTGTTGAGAGGAATAGAATAGACTAGATTTATTGTCATTGTATCACATGGGAATACTACTCCGTTTGGTGCGAGAAAAGGGAATGAACAATCCAAAATAATTTGAGATATACACACATTGAATAAACTAGAATAGAATACATCTAGTATAAAATGAAGGCAAAAGTACAACAAATGTTTCAATAAATATAAATACATGCCTACAGAATATAATAAGATAAAAAAATTTACAACAATATAGAAAAGCCAATTGTGCTTATTGCACAGTACGAAAGAATGAGGGAGAGACAGAATGACAAAATAAAAGGGATATAAATAAAGTTCTAGGTCTAATACATAGAAAGAAATGTAGAGAAATAGGCAGACAGAGAGAGCGATTGAGAGAGAGAGAGAGAGAGAGAGAGAGAGAGAGAGAGAGCGAAAGAGAGAGGCGTGTACGTGCAAAAGCACACATGGACACGCACACACATACACACATATAAATGCACTGTTGGGTGTAACGCATTACAAAGTAACTGTCATTAAAATACTTTTTCCACTGAATTATTAGCATTTTTAGGTCATTTATTCACTTATACAGTTACTTACAATGTACTTGCAATAAAATAATGAAACTCGCTGAATATCATTTAATTTTAGATGAGATTTATATTTATTTGGTTTAAATGATATTTATATTTTCTTATGGTAAAAGTTTACTTTTCCGCTTCAAAACCGTAGTGCTGTAATTTGTGAGAAAACACTGTCGACCGCTGTCAATAGCTCGAGTATCTGTCGAATTACTGACACAGCAATTCAGTATTTAGTTACGTACTCAGTAACTAAGTCAATTTCGAGACACAGTTATTAGAAAAGTAATTTAATTACAAAATTGTAAAGTAATCTGTAATTAGTTACTTTTTTAAAGTAACTTACCCAACACTGTACTGTATATGTGTAAGATATGAATGTATAAAACAAGAGCAATAAGTATGTACACACACAAACACATATAGGATTGTTTACACAAATACATACACACACGTAAAGAAAGTGAGTGTTTACATTACCTAATGATGTATTTTTCTCAGTTTCGGAAACATTACCAGACTGAATTTATTACTTTTTAAAGTACTTAGTACATGTTTAATTACAGCATATATGCGACTTAAAAGTGATTGGAGCGTAGCGGTTTTAATGAGTCACATTCAGGTTGTTTATCTCAGCAATAATCCCTCCCCACGATTCAAAGCTTGTGCCTTCACTCTCTTCTTCCCGCTGTCATTACTCCTAATGACTCTCTTTCTCCCAGACGTCCTGGAGCTCACCTGCCCTGCCCACCTCATCATGTAAGAAACCGATACCGCCATGGAAGGTGGAGAAAGAGAGGGATTGAGAAAGCAAGAAAAGAGGAGAAGAATCACGATATGAGCCAATCAAGTGTGGAGCGGTTATGAAGACCCTGCAGGATCAGCCTCGTGTTTCCCAAGATACCAACACCATGCTTGTGCTATGGAGAGAAGATGAAGGAGTTTGTGGAACATCTCATAATTGCTCCTGATAAGGGTTTTGTAGGGTGGAGGACATCAGAATATCTTCCTGCTCTATTTACCCCGTTTCCCGCCTTTTTGCGGCTCAATTGCACTCCATTTTCTCAATGCGCGCTTCAATTTCTTTGTTCCTATCGCTTCATCCCCTCTGGTGTAATAACATTTGGAAAATTAACTTTCGATGAAACGCGCTCGTTTAACAAAAAGACCAGGCCATTATTCTGCA
Organism: Paedocypris sp. Pulau Singkep; assembly: GCA_017309775.1. Taxonomy (NCBI): domain Eukaryota; kingdom Metazoa; phylum Chordata; class Actinopteri; order Cypriniformes; genus Paedocypris; species Paedocypris sp. Pulau Singkep. The sequence continues at coordinate 1,300,708 of MU204293.1, read as the reverse complement.
TTAGCATATCTGGGGAGTCACAAAACGGGCAGCAAGCCAACTCCATCTTCACATTAATCCCGTCATCTTAATCTGGTGTAAATCTAGTATAGGATGTTTGGAGAGTTACACCAGTGTGTTTTTTTGTTTACATTTTTTTTAAATCTCAAGGACTTCGATTTCACCTCAGAATAAAACCACATGCAAAAGAATGTAAGTTGTCCATGAGTGTGTGATTGTGTGTTTCTGTTCGTCACACCCTGTGATTGATAAAGCCCTAATCCGGGTTAATTTTGATACTTTCAGGCACAGAAACAGTGTAATTGGTAATTGTAACATTGTGATTTATCAAATAATTGACAATGTATTTTCTACAAATTAGAAACAACAACAATAATATATGAAATAAAAAACAGTAAAGCAATCCATCCACACATTTTCTATCGCTTACTCTATTTCTTTCATACAGTGGGACACACACACACACACACACACATAATAATAATAATAATAATAATAATAATAATAATACAACAACAACAACAAATACACATTTTATTTATTTTAGCAAATAATAATACATTTTATTTATTTTAGCAAATAATAATAAAACATTTTATTTATTTAAGCACATAATAATTAAAAAATTAATGATTTATATAAGCTGTTACAATGATACTATTTATATATATATATATATATATATATATATATATATATATATATATATATATATATATATTAGATATGTTTAGATTAGATCCGATTAGATTAGATTAGATTAGATTAGATTAGATTTACTTTTTAATAACATATATTAAAATTTAGACTCTTACTTCTCATGGTTCTCTTCATCTTAATGCTTCCATCTAATGTTTTAAATGTGTGCCATGTCATACGAGTCCATGTTCAGAATATTTCCATTGGTTTCATCCTTACTACACACCTTCCTTATCCAAGGCTTAGTCTGTTTTTATCACCGCCACATTCCGTTTCCACGCAGCTTGGATTATTATTTTCTCCATGTGATTTTCCTAGTGTCAGTGCGTTTAATCATCAATGAGAAACAGACAAGCAGGTCTTAGTTAAAAACCTTTGCGCGCGAGAATGGCTTGGGAAAAGAGAATCCAAACTGGCTCGGATCCACATAAGAAGCCTTTTTATCGAACCTGCTGGTCACATTTGCATCCGACGGAAAGCTCTCCAATGCATGACAGAAGGACAGAGAGCATTTCATGGCCGAGAGGCTGCCATGCGCCCTTATCTGGGTTCGAATGAGCGGGTTTGGTCAACAACTGCCCAAGTGAGATTAATCTCTTTGGCCCGACTGGCGCCGCATTAAACGCATCCATGCAGAGCCGAGTCGCTCTGTGACTTGGTTTCTCAGCACAGAAGATCCAGCAGGTGACCTTACCCCTTCTTTAATTCCTCTTCCTCACCTGTCAGCTTCTCCATCCCTCACCCAGCCCATCCGGAACATTCCAGCTAATCAGAATCATCAGTGCGGCGGGTCCACGTTGAATTAGGGCCGACAGATTTCCTCACACGGGCTCATCAGCACTTTTTCGGGCCCTTAAACAGCTTGCAGACTCAACGGTCACATCCAAGCGCTTGCATCCCCCCCATCAATCAGATGCGCCCATCTGCTCGCATGATTCCAATTCTCACTCTCATTACGCACCAGGAGTGAAGAAGCCGAGGGGAAAAACGACGGCCACCCTCTCTGGAAACGGACGGAATTCCTTATATAATTCTCTTAATAGCCAGTTCATTTGCAGCCCTGGATTTAATTGGTGTAAACTTTTTTTTTTGGTTCTAAAAATGAACCCATCCTGGACTGGGAACTCTAACGTTTCTGGAGCAGAAAACGAACTGATGTTAAAGTAGAAACCGTAACTTAGCGTTTATTTCAGAGCAGAAAACCTTATTCCTAAAGTAATTGTACCTTCATCATACCTATAAGTAAAGTGATTGAGAAATGGCCACTAGGGACTGTATAGAAAAGGTCCTCAAAATCTTCAAAAATGAAGAACATGAAGGCAAAGAGCAAAAAAAAAAAAAAAAATCCAAGGAACAGACACAATCAAAACGCTTGGTCATTGCACAGGGGATAAACAATCCGTCGCTTGAAGTCGGATAAAAGAGAGCTTGAAACAGGCCTGAACTTGAAGCAATTGCTCTGCGCATGTGCAGAGTCAGACTAGAAAGCAAAGGATCTTGGGAAATGAAGTTCTGACCACTAGAATCTATTATTGAAGTAAAACGATATCAAAATGAAAAGGCATAAGTTAGGTTTGTCAAATAAAGAAAACGATTGTATTTTTAAGAGAATATTAACGTAATTGAACCAAAAATATATGTATTTTTTACATTTTTATTTTGTGCCTGAAAAACTAGGGGGGTGCTTATATTAGCGGGATATTTGTATTCACGTAAATACGGTAAATGTTTCTCTTATCTTTTCTATCTTATAAAAGATTGTGATGGTACGTTTGGATCAGCGAGGTGACACAATGGGGGTCTACAATGATGGTTTGATATGGACAAAACACGAGTATATATGAGGAAAACGAGGGTCTACTGGATTTTATGTGGATATCCTTCACTTTCACCTACAGGACACTTTGCAAACAAAGCGTTACGCTTTCATATTGGGAGCTTAAGTGAAAAGCCTCAAGGCCAGTTACGGCAGGCACTTATCTGCTTACCTTGTGGCTGTGAAGCCAGGTATTTAACAGGAGAAGGTCAGGTGTAAAATAGAGATCCGCCACATGGCGTGACGAAAGCGTGATGAGGAAATTCATCAAAACCGTCACCGTGTCTGGCGGTTTCTCTTTGCAGCTTTTCCCTCTCACACTTGCCATCTCAACCCCCGAGAGAGAACTTCCCATCCTAGATGCATCCGAAAGCAGGAGATCATTAAAACCGTGACACGCGGCTGGATAGTTTGTTACTTAGTCGAGATCTTTTACGTGGGTTTGACAGGGTAGATCAATGCCGTGCTTTTCTTTGTCAGGAAATCCATGTGTTGCTGAGAAATCGCTTTAGAACTCTACACGCTGATTCCAGCTGAAAAACATATAGTGCGATGAGGCACTTGCTTGTCTTTATATGCTGCTTGGCGAATGCTCGGGTTGACAAATGGCATTAATAAATGAGAGCTACAGGACGCATTTGCTAGCTTCAGTGTCGTGTTTGTGATCTCTGAGATGGTTTATGCTGTAGGAAACGTCTCGAGTTATGAGCCTATTACCCTCATGGGCAGGTCGCATGTGTCTCCTTCCAATGTAGACAAACTTATTGAACGTTTGGCCATTTTTTAGTTTTTGCATTTCCAGTCTATTATGGGAAGAAAACAACACCCCCAGGTCTTTATTCAGACTATTGCTCAACTGCTTTAAATACGGTATGTATGCGAATATAAGCACCCCCTCTAATTTTTCATGATTAATATACATTGTTTTGTTAACGTTTCTGGTTCAATTACGTTAATATTCTCTTAAAAATACCAAACTTGTGACTTGTGTCATTTTGATATCGCTGTTCTTGAATAATACATAACAAAAAGTCAATTCTAGTGGTCAGAACTTCGTTTTCCAAGATCCTTTGCTCTCTAGTCAGACTAGAGAGAAATTGATTTATTTTACTCCTTGCGCTTGTTCTTCATTTTCGACTCTTTCTGCGATGACATATTTGACTCGTTTGTAGCTGATTACGCTAAGCTAAGCTAAGCTGTTCACCCCTGATCTAGAGAATCTACTTGTAAGTAAAGTATAGTCGTTCCTCCACATGTCAGAATCCAATGGGCCTTCTTATCGGGGGCCAAACATGACATGTGTGGTTCTGTTCCAGAGCCAAAAATGGCGTTTGTGGATCAGTTCCAGGCCAAATTTGGCATATATAGCACCATTTCGGGCCCATTATCGTGTGTGGCTGCGTTCTGTACCAGAAATGGCAGGTATGGTTCAATTCCCCACCACAATTTGGCCAAATGTGTTGTTCTGGGCCGAAAATGGCATGTATGGCTTAGTTCTGGGCCACTTCTATGCCAAGTGTGCTGTTGTGTGTTTGGCTCAGTTGTGGGGGGAAAATGGCTCGGGTGGTTCAGTTCAGGGCCAAAACTTGTCAGGATCCGGTTAGAGGTAGAAGCGAGGAGAAGACACAGCTTCGAGGTGTGACTTTTATTTAAGCAAAAGGGTTAAAAAAAAAAAAACAAAGACTACCGTGAATCACAGTACTATGGTACCCCGACTTACGAAATGAATCTGTGTCGAGAGCCTTTCCTTTTCCTTCTATTGCGTGGCAGGACTTCATAAATTCAGACAAACATTTTTTTTTTAGAAAAAATTAAATTGGTAATAAATGTAATAAAAACATTTTACACAGCAGGTGTTTAGTTTATAAAGGATGAAAGATGTTTATAAAGGTGCAGTATATAATGATATTCGGACAATCTCAAACGAACTGTTTCCGCCATCTTGAAATCAATTTCAATCTCTATGGGAGAGAAAAAAATACGACGCCATTCTGGGTGAACACAAGCTTATTTTATATTTTGGATCTCTGAAACTAACTAGTGTTTTGTTGTTTTTTGTTTATTTGACCTGCAAAGAAGTTTAAACATCTGTTATACACAAATCTGGACTCTCGTCTTCATGCATGCTAGCGGTAAGAAAAAGACGCGCTTCTTTCATATCGCGAAAAATTTTCGCAACTCAGGACGACATTTTCGCGGCGACACATTTCGTAACTCGGGATTTTCGTTATCTAGGACATTTGTAAGTCGGGGACAGGAACTACAAGACTAGATAGAACTCACAAATGCCCTGCCTCGCCAAAATTAAAAGAACATGTAACTATTGGAAATGAAAATAGTAAAACAGTTGAACCTACCAATAACTAAAGGAGACAGTCAAATCAAAACCATGTATTGCTTATACACATCAAATCAGAGGAACACGGAAAAATCCGACATCCTACAAATGGTGTCAAAATTTGTCAAAATATAAGGGAGCTTAACAAACATGGCAAAAATCGGTCAGTTCCGAGCCACTACGAAGGCAATATTTTGTGTTGTCTCAATTCTGGGCCAAAAATGGCATGTATGGCGTAGTTCTGAACCAAACATGGCATGTCTGAGAAGAAAAGGCGTCTCCTCAGGCTTGACAGGCCGGTCACACAGGACTCACATTCTACCTGCCCTACGTTCACTGATGAAAACTAGTTTTGACAATGACATTTGGCTTTGGAGACTTTTGCTTCATAACTTGTGCAAACTGAGTTGCCCAGAAGACTTTTACCATCAAACAATCACGTTTCAAAGACTATGTTCCTTATTAAACTTACTAACTTAATGAGGCTTATTTGTTTGATTAGAGATGGTCACCTGCCCATAGGTAGTTAGTCAAAATATAATACCAATGTTTATTCATTTCATCTTTTGATTCAGATTTCATATAATAAGTTGTTTTGAACTGTGGGGCGGCGCCCGAATAATTGATCTGCATATTTATTGTAGTTATGCTAATTTCCGCAGGGAATATTGTACCTCGTTTGAAACCCTTTAGATTAAAGATAAACAAGGATTAAAATAAAACTGAAATCACTGCAACTAGAATACCATGGTTATCTCAACTTTTAAGATATTTATGGTCTCCGCCCATAAATTCCTTGCATACCACAGTGTCGAATCTTGATTTTATTTGGTAGTATTTGACAATTAAAACACAATTTAAATAAAGTAAAATTCCCAAATCATCCCATGATACCACACTGACAAAACAAAATGATTTTTTTTTTTAAACTGGGAGTTGTTATCTTTCTATTGGCACAATGTAGCTTTTCAAATTTGGGATCTACAGACATTTTATCTAGGAAATGCCCAGTTTTTTATTTAAAAAATGGATCAATTTATATTCAAATTGCCTGGTCCATAAGGATAAGGGTTTGTGTTCCCGCTAACTGGTCAGGTAAAGTCTTTTGTTAATCCCAGTTGTACACAACATGTTAAACGTGAGATGGACTTTGCAACATGTATGTTCTGCATTAAAAATGTGTGTCATTACTCTAAAGAAGCTTTTATACTTAATCTAACTCAAATCACTTATTTTTCCGCCTAACCATCAGTGTAATGTAAAATGCTTTCTTTGATTTAGATTAAAAGTAAGTCTTGTAGTGTAAAAATGTGGTTTAGAGCCGGAGATGGTGATGTTTTTTGGCCAATGAGATTTGCCCAATGAACCAATGAGAAGCTTGAATGTGCTGTACGCAATTTTGTAACTCATTTAAACTTATAAATTAAAAACTCATAAATAAGCTTAAACTCATAAATTATAAACACGCTTACATGATCTCGTTCCGTTGTAAGAAGGAGCAATTGAAGCAATTTGTCGTCACATTTATTTATATTCAACTCGTTAGTACACAAGCCTTAATCAACAAAGGATGCAAATATATGCATAAATTAGGGTGGCTTTTCAATCTTTCTGAAGAGAAAGCATTAAGAAAAAGTATAATTTAACTATCCTTAAACATAAAAACTTAATTTGATTCAAAGATGTTTTTGGCTAAGTAGTGGACAGTTAATTCCTTTCAAAGTGAAAATGTCAAGTTTATCCAAAGGAAAGTGACTAGGTGTTGCAATATTTTTACTTTGATTCAAATGAGACAGTTTATTTCAGTGTAGGACTCAATTCTGTGCCACATCTGGGTCAAAAATGGCATGGCTTAGTTCTGGGCAGCATCTGGACCAAACGTGGCGTGTGATGCTCATTTCTGTGTCGCGATTGGGTCAAGAGGTCACTTGTTTCTAAACTACTCCGCAAACAGAATTCATAAGCTGGCTATGATTAAAAACTGAACTGATCCTGAACTATTTCCAATATAATCAATCGGTTAATCCATAAATGTCAATTCTTTGGGATTTTTCTGCAAGACCTCGTTTCTTTGACGACTTCAGGTCCAGGTTTGGTTTCCTAAATTCAGCTTTAAGAAAACATTTAACAAATCATATTCATGGAGCTTCATGGAGTGATTCCCAAACTACCTAATGTTATAAATCTATTTATCAATAACTATTTTCCGGCACGGATTAGCCAGGCTCTAATCTGCTTTTCTGAACGCGTCTCAACGGACCGAATCCTTCCGCACGCGGTGCAGGAAATTCAAACGCTGTTATTAACTTCATGATGCGCTCTCTAAAGTTGAATTAAAGAGCTGGAAATGGCAGTGGCCCAAAACGCGGCATCCTAACATGAATAGGCCAGGAAATAAATTTGAATTACAATTCTTTTATCCTTTAGTGTGTCCAATTTGCTTAAAAAGCTTAGGACAAACAAAAGCGTAGAACCGGCTTTGAAATATTTACTCAACAAAGTGGCATCCCGACGTTAAATCAGAGTGGTAATTGCGGTGAACGAGACCTCATCAAGCAGATAGGAGCCGTGATTGTGCCGGGTAATTTTACACTGGTCAGGGTTGATGATTCGGATGTGAAACTGCAATTAAGGTTAAAGTTATGGGCAGAAGTGGCCCGGTAATTAGCGCTTTGCATTAGCGACGCGAGAGAGCGGGGAAATTGTAGGCGCCGTTAATGGCCGTTTTTTGGCCAAGGTTGTTGGCCTGACAAATGATTTTAAAGAATTCCCGTGTTTGATTTATGCGTTTGCATTGTGATGGGGTTTTTTTCTTTTTGTTTCGCTAAGGTGACAGTAAAGGTTGACGCGCACAGGGGATAAAATGATTTCTTTTTGTGCACTGTTGCTCCATAACAAATATATGTTTCAAACTGTTACGACTAATATACCATCTAATCGATTTAACGGTTTACTGCTGTTTGTGAGAAACAAAGGTAAATATTGCTCGGACAATGGTATTTGAAGGACACAAGCTAAACCGTGAATTAAACATTGGTGTACTATCACCCACCAACTAATATGTGTTAGAGACCACTCTGATTAATCATTATTACCAATATTGTATTGATAAATCTATTTAACAATACTATTAACAATACTATTCACTAATGTCAAACAATGTCAAATTTAAAACGATAATACCAATGGCTAATTCAATCACAAAATTGAGGAAGATTTTTTTATTTAAGGCAATGCAGATGTCAAAATATTGGAATAAAATATTTGAAATTACTTTTAGTAATAATTGTATTTTATTTTTTTTTTAAGTCTGACGATGTGTTTTCTGTATTTGAATTGTATTAAAACTAAAATGTGTTGACATTTTCTACCTATAGTGGCATTTTTGACTATTCTTGGACAGTTGTGGCCTTTTGGCTGGAGAACCCGATATCATTTTTTATTTTGTTATTTCATGAAATGTATTATTACTCATGAAACTTATTATAATTTATTATTTCAAGAAACAATACAATTTATTTAAAAAAAAAAGACAATTTATCTATGTATTTATTTTTTTCTTATTTTAAAGCAAAACACAGTATTGTAAAAAAAATGTTTTAAGAAATCATGCTTGTGTGTGTGTGTGTGTGTGTGTGTGTGTGTGTGTAACATTATCAAACGGCTCGATTCAGAATGGAACCTAAAACCTTCTCTTTCTTCATGTTGAAAACAAAAAAAAGATTGGTGCAACGCTTGAATCATTTATCCATATTATATGACACTCGTGAGCGTGCAATGCTTGGCGGACTCAAGCTTAACTTGAGCTGAAATATCTGCCGCACTAAATAAGAAATTGATTTTTTCATTTACGCATGCTGATGTACACAGACATGTTTCGCATTCTACATCACTTCTGCATGTTTCGTGTTCTACGTGATTTAAATTCTGCAACATAGGGCCCAGTATATGTCAATATAAATAGAAGAAAACACTAGCAAAAATAATAGCTAACTTGACGTAAATAATATATAATAAAACGGAACGGCTTGGAATGTTAGCAAAAAAATTAGACCTTAAATATCGCTACAATTTTCAAATTATTCCCAATGTTGTATCGATAAATTCACTATTAACAATAAAATCAATCATATCAATGGCTAATATCAATATATTTTTGTATTGTATTGTATTTTCTCTTTTACTCACATTTTATCTCTATTTTACTGAATTGTTTTGTATATTTTTATCTTTATTATTATTATTATATTATTATTATTATTTATTATTGTATTTTATTTTTTATTTGATCTTTATTTTCACTGTATTTTATTGAATTTTTATATGTTTTTACTGTATTTCTTTGCCCCCTTTTTAAAATGCTGGACGATTGGAAAATACATTTCACTACATGTTATACTATGTATAATGTGTATGTGACAAATAAAATGTGTAATTATTTGGCTAATTTAAATGAAATATCGATGATCATTTTTATGACAATGCTGACGTGATAATAACGGAGGAAAATATTTGAAATGACTTTCGATTCAAGTTTTTTTTTTAAAGTCCATTTACAATTTGTGTGTGTTTAATATATAAAATGTCAGAATTGCTTGGACAGTTAGCAAATAAATAAGACACCAGTTCAAAGTGTTCGGACTAGTTTCAAACATTTCCATTAGAAATCTCCCAGATGTAACTGTTTAAAATTCCAATATATGTTACACTTAAGTTCCGTCATTAAACAAAAGCTCCACGGGGTTTCCTTGCCGGCTCATTTATTATCACACCGTAAACCTCCAACCCACCTCAAGTCGTTTTAGATTAATGTCTCTGCCAAATGCGTGAATGTTAAAGCCCTCATTAGACTGAAGAGGCAAAAACGGCTTCATTAGCATCGGATTCCTTAACCCGCTCGCTCACGTTCAAATACGGAATCGTCTGGTATTTCAGATTATAATTGTACTGTGAAAATGTGGCTAGAATCTATCTAGCTGTAGTTATTGTTTTGTAATTAAAAATGTTAATACAATATATGTATTTAATGTTGATTGAGTAAAAGTTCAAGTTCTGAGCATTTGTAAGGCGCTTTTCACAGTTTTACAAACCAATGTCAACGACTGAAATCACAGTGAAATTAATGGCTAAAATCATACTTCATCTCATTTGGCCTTTTTTCCACACAATGCGTCACAAATTGTAATTTTCTTTCTTGTAAAGATTACATTTAAGACACATATAAGCAATCAATACAACATAATGCCCATGTGAGGAAAAAAAAAACTATTACCCGTATTTTCTGGACTATAAGCCGCTACTTTTTTCATTGGTTTTGAACCATGCGGCTTATACTAAGGTGCGGCTATTCTGCAGATTTTTTGATAATGAAGATAAATACGGTAGATACCGTTTATTTTCTCTTTTTTTCTGTCCCATTTGAATCAGCAAATTCATAGAGCGGATGCGGCTTATACACAGGTGCGGTACGGTAAATTACATCTTTCTATATTTATATATAAACTTATATATATAATTATATATAAACTTTAACAGCTAATGTAGCTATTTTATACATGTGCTGTTTCCATATTTGTGTATTCCAAGTTCTACTGCAACACTTTTTTTAGACTGACTAGAAAAAAAGAAAGCAAATAGAAAGACTGACTGTATTTCAATTAAATACGGTTTATTTTTATGCTTTGGTGTTCATGCTTTACTGAAAACACATTTTACATTGAATTCACTATATCAAAGTTATGTCACTCCGCCCACCCAAATTGCCCCGCCCCTTATTTTTCGGTATTAAAAAAAGATAACCCTAGTTAGTGGGTGGCTCCGCCCAGAGCTGATTCCGTCTCTCTCCACCACCAGACGCAATTTTGCTTTTCACCGAGATGAAGACGAAGAGGAAGAGCTCTGCTGCACTTACTCCGTCCTGACCACAGCCAACCCCGTCAGGGCCGGACTGCATTATGAATGAGTCCAGCGGCCCGGGGAAGCTGCTTATGGCTTCAGGATTCAGGCTGAGAGAAAACGTGCCTCTCGGGGTGGACGGTGTAATCACGTTGGAAATTCATTCAAATATCCGCCATTTCCGTGCTAAATGCTACATGCTACCAGTGATGGTATGTTCGTTTCATCAATAAACAACAATAATGTTGGTGGGTGTTTTGGTATGCATATGTGTCAGAAACCCAAAAATTCCCCAAAACGGTGTGTGTGTGTGTGTGTGTGTGTGAGACAGCGGTGTATTAAGTCTCATTGTTGCAAAGAAACATGAGTCTTTCTGAGTCTTTTTAGCTTCCATTTTGTCTGAAGGGTCAAACTGACACAAACATTATCTTTGTAACAAAAACATGTATCAGGCGTTACAAATATGTCACCTGAACTATTTTTTTGTTTATATGTAAATTGCACTAGCTAAGAATAGCAGGAGAAGGTTGAAAGTGTTTCAGAGAAAGAAGTTTCAAAAGTGGAAAAAACACTTAAGTATTTTTTTTTTTTTTTTTTAAACTTAAAACACGGGTCAATTTGACCCGAACATAATCTTTGTAATATAAACATGTAATGTGGTGTTACAAATATGTGAACAGAATCATTTTATATTTTTTATATGATGATTACACCAAATAATACAAGCAGAAGAGGTTTCAAAGTGAAAAAATACTTTTAAGTATTGAAAAAATAAAACCCACACAATAGGAGAGTTAAAAAAAGCGTGCAAAAAAAAAAAAAAAAAAACGTTAAGTTACTGCGACTTAAATATTAAAAATGGTATTTTTCATGGCAGTAGGATTTGTGTTCCAAATACTGTTACCACTTTTTAGGGTTACCGCTAATAAATAATTGTATTTATGGTTATTAATAATTTAATTTATTAGTAATACTTAAAAAATCGTTTTTTACTGTGTTACAACGGTAATCATTAATTGTTGAACAAAAAAGCATGCTACTTTTAACTGTAAAACATAGTCAAATATGGCTATATTATATGATATATATCGAACTATATATTGTATCTTCAAATATGCAATTTTTCAAAATAAATCCAGTGCTCAAAAAAGTGCACAAATGTTCCCACTAATTGATAAGGAGAAATAGTTTAATCTAAAATCACGTTTCCGAATAAAAAAAGAATACATTTTTAAAGCTTTTTTTTCCCCCTCAAATAACCGTCATGGTGAAAAGTCCCATGACGCTAAAGCTTCTTTTAAGCACGTACATTGTGCGGTCAAGTTTGTGCGCAGAGGTCACGATTCCTCCCCGAACGGACGAGCAAATTCTGCAGGAAATGCCAGATAGTGTGACATGTTGTGTGTTGCGGTGGTGTAATGCGCAGTGTGGTGAGCATCGGGAGAGTTGTAGCACTAGGTGGGAGATGAAAGAGGCTTCACAGGCTCACGGTCCTCTCGCCTTTCACTGTGCACTCAAACAGACAAGCTCTATGAAAAACAGACCTGGATTTGATGAAACTTTGCTCAATTATTGATCACCCCACACAAAAGGGTGTGTGAGAGAGAGAAACAGACAAAGAGAGACAAGGAGATGAATAAAATAAAAAGTGTTGCTTGTGTGAAAGGAATGTCTTCTGTGTGTCACTATCTGTCCGTTCATCCTCCATTTCTGTCTGTCTATCTATCTATCTATCTATCTATCTATCTATCTATCTATCTATCTATCTATCTATCTATCTATCTATCTATCTATCTATCTATCTATCTATCTATCTATCTATCCGTCTGTCAGTCTGTCTGTCTGCCTGTTTGTCTGTCTGTCTGTTCGTCTATCTATCTATCTATCTATCTATCTATCTATCTATCTATCTATCTATCTATCTATCTATCTATCTATCTATCCATCCATCCATCCATCCATCCATCCATCCATCCATCCATCCATCCATCCATCCATCCATCCAACCATCCATCCATCCATCCATCCATCCATCTATCCGTCTGTTTGTCCGTCCGTCTTTATCTTAGTCTATCTATCTGTCTGTCTGTTTGTCTGTCTGTCTGTCCGTCCGTCCGTCCGTCCATCCATCCATCCATCCATCTATCTATCTATCTATCCATCTATCTATGTAACTATAAATCTATCTATCTCTCTATCTGTCTGTCTGTCTGTCCGTTCGTCCGTCCATCCATCCATCCATCCATCTATATATCTATCTATGTAACTATATATCTATCTATCTATCTATCTATCTGTCTGTCTGTCTGTCCGTCCGTCCGTCCGTCCATTCATCCATCCATCTATCTATCTATCTGTTTGTCCGTCCGTCTCTGGACACCAACTTTAACAAAATTCGGCAGACAAACATCCAAACAAGACAGATAGCTAGATAGAGATGAGACAGATAGATGAGCTGAGCACTAAACCTCCTCTCAGTAAAGTGCTTTAGTGCTTTACACAGCCCCGCCCAACATGAAAGAGAAACCCTCTGCATGGCATATTCCAATAAGAAAACAACATCATTAACTGGCGTACACAACCCAGTGAGCACAACCGCGTCTGCAGAACAACTGATGCAGAATTCCCGGCAAAATTGAAACGCTCCTAATGAATCAATTAGCAAAATCAGCTGTGATATGGCGGATGGGAGGAAATGAGTGAGAAAGAGAGAGAGAGAGGAGGAGTGGCGATAAGGGAGAGAGGCCATTCCTTTTCTTTCTCATTGCCTTGCTCTAATTAGACAGGAAAGTGTGATCGAAATATTAAATGTGGAGAGACGGGATGGAGAGAGAAAGTTCAGCTTCACCTGGACAAAATACAACCGGAAAGAATTAGGATGGAGCTGAAAGCTTGTGTAATCTATACTGTATATCTCTATACTGTATATCTTTAAAATTGTTGCTTATATTTTTGTCCATCTCCTAGAAGTGTAAACATTTTTGGAGGCGTGAATAATTATTCAAAAATAATACAAAATTAAAGAATAATTTAGATTGACTTTTAGATAATAAATTATTACGTAATAACTTTTATTATAGTATATTTACACTGTTTAAACTGTTCAAACTTCTTTCATGCCTTTTCTGGGAATCGAAAACATGACCAACCCGTTCCAAAAACTATTCTTCACTGTTTGAGCTACAGGAAAGTTAGCTGATAAAGCTAGGCTACAGCGGCTAATGAGCAATTTATTTAATTTTAATGAATCACTTTATCGTTTTCTTTTTGTAATCAAACGTATTCATGCTTTTTCTGTGAATCAAACCCATGATCCATGATAGTTAGGTCATAGCTTTCTTGTAGTAATACAGTAGCTTACAAGTTTGTTATATTTTTGAAAGATTATAAAAAAACATTTTTTGTGTATAAAAAAAACAGTGTTGTGAGTAACGCATTACAAAAGTAATGTATTACAATACCATATTCGTTTTTGCTGTTTTATTTAGCTGTGTTATGCATTATTAATTGTATTTTCAGGAATATATTACTCGCTACATGCTAAGTAACGGCTGTGTTACATCAAACTTTTAACCCTCAAGACCATAAATCAAAAATGTAAATATTTCCTGTTCGTGAAATGACGCGTTTGTCGTCCATCTTTTGCTGGAGGAGTTTTGTATTTTGTAATGCTTGTAAAGTACAAGTAAAATGTACATGTAGTTATTTGAGGTTGTTACTTTCTACTTTTGTAGCAATTTTGGTAAAAGTAATACAGAAGTAATGTAACATTTTAGACTGTTCCGAGACAGTAATATTGTAATGTAACGGATTACTTTTTACAAACAGTAACAAGACTATTACAATTTTGAAGTAACTTACACAACACTGTTAATAAATCACGACATTTGTGTTTCAAACAGTTTTCATCGAATGAAGCTCAGCCATTTGCAGGAGGTTTCTTTCGTTGTGAGGGGTTGTGCTGGTCAGACGGGGGTCCGCTCTCCCTTAATCACACACAGTCTCCCACCGTGACACAAACACTCGTGTTCAACTCAAAGCAGGCGGCCTGGAGGCAGCAATGCATTCTGGAACATTCTGCTGTCGGAGCCGGAACTGTTATAATACTAATATCTCATTCTTTCGCACAGTTAAGGCGCTTAGTCATAAAGCAAGCTCGGGTTCTATATATATATATATATATATATATATATATATATATATATATATATATATATATATATATATATATATATATATATATATATATTTTTTTTTTTTTTTTTTTTTT
>MU204293.1:1234438-1282550 GCA_017309775.1 Paedocypris sp. Pulau Singkep | reverse complement strand
AATTCACATTCACATGGCTTCTAAGTCACAATTGGTTTCCAGTATCTTCAGCAGACTACAGATGGCAAGATCGCCTCGTTCGCCCAAGAAATCAAGTACGTTTGTCACGCTCTATCAACGTAATGTATCAACGATATGTCCTTTCAAATGTAGTGGAGGTAAAAGTACAGCTACTCAAACTCAAAAGTAGGGCAGTAGAGAGTAAAAGTTGCTTATTTTTTTGATACTCAGTACAAGTACGAAGTAGCCAAAAATATACTTAAACCTGTAAGACCCTAATTTTGAAAAAAAAATGGAAAAACTTTTTTTTTTGACCTAACTGATATTGTTTTAGGGCCTCTGGTGTAGAAAGTAAAGAATTTTGACATTTTTTATACTTAGGTAAGGTTTTAAGTAAAGTGACGAAGTACATATACTCAAGTACGTTTCACCTCTGTTAGTATCTAAGCCAGGCATGTCCAAAGTCCGGCCCGGAGGCCAAATGCGGCCCTTAATCAAATTTTGACCGGCCCGTGACTTGACTGAATGGAATTAAAATGAATGGAATACGGCCCGCGGCCAGTACTCAGTCCCTCCAGGATTTCGCGATTGCGCGATCGCGCCAGTTTACGCAAATTCAGCGAAAGCCCGCGAAACCCCACGATTTATTTGCGACCTTGCAATTTTCATCCAATCACCACAAATTTACCGCAAATTCAGTTCAGCGCATGAACACACCATGTGATCTCAAACGAATACGGTTTGTTTCACCGCGTCCACCGGAGCTTGTAAAAAATAAAATCAAAATCATACATTTTTTTTCAATGTTCCATTATGAAGGTTTTTATTACTTTATTTATGAACACATGTTAAAATGCAGTTAAAATCACTTATTTGCATTTTAGAATTATATCTGTTATTCATATTAATGCATTTTTAAATAGAAATAAACACTATTTAATGTTAAATACTAAATTATATACAAAAATGTGTATATCCTAAAAAGCATATTTTGTTTCCCCAAGCACGGTCCGGCCCCTTCGTCAAATGTTAGAACCCAATGTGGCCGTCGAATCAAAAAGTTTGGACACCCCTGATCTATGCCATAAGAGCATTCCTAATCGGAGCTTTCCTAGCGTGACAATAGGTGTGAAGGAGGGCGTGGTCGTGAGAGATAAAGGCGGGCAGATGTTTGACCTGGGATGCGATGCTTCATCGAGCTCGTTCGGGATTCGCCACCGATCCACGGCGACTGTATTCATCGCGGCCTTTATTCTCTTCCGCCATTGTTATAAGTCATCCGTCTGTTAGCAATTAAATATCATTCATTGTGCTTCAGGAGCGAGAGAAAATGAGATCAGGCTATGCTGGAGAGCGAGCATCACCGGGGGAGAACTGCTGTCAGGCGGGCGGAGAAAGGGATTGAATGAAAAAGGAGTGGTGTGAACATGCCGGATCAAACCGTGAATCCTCATGTTGGACCCACGAGCGTGCTTTTCAGTCTCGGGTGAGGGTCTGTGTACAAAGCACGGGAGCGGGGTATGTCTGGGGTACGTGTGGAATCAGCAGAGGTGTAAAGAGGAGCAGACTTGAGTAAAATACTTGAGTAAATGCCAAAAGACATACTTGCGTAAAATACTTGAGTAAATGCCAAACCCACACTTGCGTAAAATACTTGAGTAAATGCCAAAAGACGTACTTGCGTAAAATACTTGCGTAAATGCCAAAAGACGTACTTGCGTAAAATACTTGAGTAAATGCCAAAAGACGTACCTGCGTAAAATACTTGAGTAAATGCCAAAAGACTGACTTGCGTAAAATACTTGAGTAAATGCCAAAAGACAGACTTTAGTAAAAGTACAGGTTATTATTGTAAAAATGACTCCATCACAAGTAACTAGTTACACATTTCAAAAAGACTTGAGTTGAAGTAGCAATGTATGCAATTTTAAGAGAACTTGAGTATTTTAGTCTGGAATGAATTTGGGCATAAAAAACGGGAGTTTTTGTTTTCTAATACAGAACGAAATGTAACACCTTAATGCTTTAAACATGGTAGAACAAAGTAGATAAAAAGAATAAAAAGTCAGTCTCAGTCAAACTGAAGTGAGCAAAGAAAAATTAAGATTAGTAGATTATATATGATGTATTATAATTAAGAAAATACATTCATGCCTCTGATTTATGTTCACGTGATTTAGCTGATAAACATTGTTAGGTTTTTTTTTTCCTCACATTTTCACCAGCCAATCAGAGTAAAGAAAAAAACAAACGAAAAATCCGAAGTGCCAAAAAAAAAAATGTTTCAAACCTAAATGTGAAGATTGCAAGCAAAAAAATGTTTCGTTTATTTTGAAATGTACGATATGTTACGCACTAATCTGATTCCATAGGTACGATGTAAAAACACACATGGTACAATTACGCCACCAAGAAAAAAAGGATCAGAGGACCCTGTGCAGCAGGGGATGATGGGAGAAATACTCAAGGTGAGTCGTGCTGGGAGAAAAAGAGGGAGGAGCTAGAAATGACTCGGTTCGGATCGACTGGGCATGATACTGACATCGACCAGTGTGGAATTATCCTCCGAAATTGTAATTCCATTCAAAGGCAATAAAATTTTTGTGCCTATTGAGTGTGTTGGCACACACACGTGTAGGTGTGTGCTTCACATATGTACTCAAAGATCTGACATACTAGTGCAGTTGTCATGGAAATGAAGGCCAGCACTGTATTACATTATAAAAGCATGGCCGACTGATAAAAGCATTGATGGTGCTGGAAGATACATTGGCATTTATTAGTAAATATTTGTTTAATAGTATGGTAAGTACCGTATTTACACAAATATAAGCAGCCGTTTATTTTCCAATTTTAGCGTCTCAAAAACCTGCTTATAATTCAAAAAGTTGCTTATAATCGCCGATTTCAAATTTTCACGTAAATGTACTGGAGTTTAATTTCAGGTTTATTTATATGTATAGCACTTTTCTTAGTTAGAGACCAACGCAAAGTCGCTATGCAAATTAGGAAAAAAAAGTAGTCTTTAAAAAACAGAAAAATGTCCATTATTTATCTGTGAAAGCAGACGTGCATATGAGTTTTTATTAACAGTAACAGAAATAAAGAAAATAAAAAAAAAACTGAAATTAAGAAACATTAGACATGTCGTGCCACTTAACATGGACAGAATAACACTGAAAGAAGTAAGATTAAAGGAAAAACAATCATTAATATTTGAACAGGCCGTGCTAAAGGCTAACGGGCTAGCGCTTGAAAATGAGAAAAGCACACTGCAAAAGCTTCGTAGCAACTAGAAAAAAGTTCAAAACGAAGAAATCAGAGTCAAACACAATCAAGGAGAAAAATGTGACTGTTCTAAAATGTAATACCGTAAATATTATATTGTATATTTATTGTTTTTTAAGTCTAACAAAAACCAAGCTTAGTCAGTTTTACGCTATGCTCTATTAGCACAAAGGCTCATGGTAACCCTTGAGCAGCAAAGCATGATGGGAGGTGTAGTTTGGACCGCTAGAATAGATTACTCTACTATTTTTAAGTAAAACAACATTGAAGTTAGGTTTGTTGAATAAAGAAAAAGAGAAAATTTACCTAATTTAGCCAGAAACAAAGACATTTTTTTATTTTATTTTGATTTTGTGCCTAAAAATTCAGTGCTTATATTTGCGCAAATACGGTATTTAAGTTCTCAGGAAGGGTTAACAGCATCATCAACTGCAACGAAAGGCTCGGATGGAGTGTTTAAGGTAAGACACACATTCTCCGAATTCTGTCATCGTGTGTTGTCTTCTGCAAGTGCCTAGAGGACGAGGGAGTAGATACACGGAAAAAGTATTTAAGCATGACAGTGGACTGGGAATTGCTTAAAACGGCAAAAACCCTGCACTCAGAAGCCCGTTTGCTCAGTGTCCCGGGTAGAATCGGCAAAAAATATTTAAAACCAAACACACATCTCCGTTTAGACACCGCGCTTCCTCCCTGGGTTTCCACTGCATGGCTTTTTGTACGCAAACATATTATCCTTTAATTATAAGGGTGTGTTTGCAGCTTGAAAGGACCGACTCTAAACGGTACAAGTGATGCTGGCAGGTTTACGCGGCCAGTTTGCATACCGCTATAGGGCTGATTTAGATGCTAATTCCACGATAAACCATCCAGGCAGCTGTACATAAAGACAATAATTCCCACATCTGTCTCGTTGCCAAATGTTTTATGGACCGAGACCAGTTGATGCTGCTGCATCGTTCCCCATATGCCACTGTCTTTCTCTCTCTCTCTATTTCACTCGATTGTCCCACTTGACGCTCTCCATGTGACCAGAGAATGGAATTTCAAATGGACAATTCAGAAGTTCTCCCCGTTTTAAGATTGCCTTTCTGATGCGTCTCTTTTTCAATCCGACTCGCTTGCGACTGATATCTCTTCTTCAATCGCCCCCATCCTCCTGTTTTAGCACTCTAACCACTGTCCCTATTGGCAAAATTGCTTCCATGTCTCCCAAATATATCTCAGCTTTAACAAGGACAATTAAAGTGGACATGACCTTATCTTACCTCGCGATGCTCCTGTACCTCGCAACATCCCTATTCTCCTTCAACGATCTGTCGTTTTCCACCCCCCCCATCCCCATCAACTGCATTAACCTTTTCAAAGACAGATTCAGGCGTCTTTGAAGTCATCAGCTTCAAGAAAAAATGCTCTAACAGCCTTGTGGGGAAACTTCAAGGCTCCTTTTGAGTCGCCCATCACACAACAAGTCCATTAGAGATGGGGAAGGGGAGAACAGATCTCTTCTCTGGACGAACCTATCTCCCTCGGGCTCTCTTTAAAAGAACTTCCTCCAGCCTGAGCCTTCACACAGCAGAGCGGGCAGAGCGGGCGTGGGGGGTGAGAGTTTATGATCGTTACATGGCGGATGGCAAGTAGGAGGCCTTTTAGCGCCGCTCCCAGTTCGAGGGGACGCCGTTGCATTTATCTCACTTAGCCAGACGTGTGATGCGGGTCCAGCTGCGGAGAAACAGCGCATTCGTGTACACAATCGAAACCTTTCTCGTGGAAGACCGCACATGATCCTCCGAGGTCTGAAAGGTCAGCCGGCTAACGCTATTAAAACTCACTCCAACATTTGCCAAATGCCTATTAGCTGGTTTCTCCAGGACTGGGGTACACGGTCTTGCTGTTTAAGCAGAGTCTAAATATAGAGTGGAAATGGAGCAAAGCCTTTGGTCAGAGGGGCAGGAAAGCTGGAGTCAGTTCAGCATTAATGTGATGGGAGACTCTTAGCCTCGCTAAAGTCGGCTTACTTTAAAGTTTCTACGGATCTTTTCAATCCACTGCGAAAGTGCTCACAGTTCTCCAAGCACGCAGAGAATCAAGAGATTTTTTTCAAGGGTGGAAGTGACTATGCACTAGAGTGATTTGGCCATCATGGGATCATTAGATCATGGGATTTGTCCAGTTGAGATGGACTGGAGTTTGGAGTTCGGTTTCTTTCCGTCTTGCTGTCTTCTTTGCCTAATTGGAGGTTTCAGTGGTAACAACCAATGCGTCTGTACTTGACGATTGCAGCATTACGAAAAACATTTCAAACCCTTTTATTTGTAAATCCCAAATAACAAATATTGGCAACTTTTACCCTACTCTTACACTGCAAAAATACATCCTTGACAAGCCAAATAAGCTTGAAATTAAACCATAAATTAATTTTTGCTCCTTATAATATTAATGAACTTAGAGTTACGAGAGAAGGATTAATTTGCTTGTTTCAAAAAAATAGGTCTAGTTTCGAGTCGTCTTACCAAGTAAAATTTTCTCACCCCAATGGCACCATATTTTCTTGATTTAAGTTTTTTTTTACTTATTTAGTTTTTTTTTTATTTCTTATTTTTTCATGTGGATTTTTTGCACTATAACTAGTGGTGGGCGATATTGCAAAATTATATATTGATCCGATACCAAGTATTATACTTATATTGCCGATACCGATACTTTGTTATTTTTAGCACACAATATAAATTACATTTGTTTTCTTGCATGTGGGGGGATGTCACACTTTATGAAGTGATGAAGCATAGTTTTGCTCAATCTGAATACATGACTGTCAGTCTTGTGTGAGGTTAATAAAAAAACATGACATTTTCACATATGAAAAAATGTATTATTGATATAAACTTAACATGCAAACATGAACCTGCAGAATTGAACAAAGAACAGGAAAAACTGAATCTGAAAACTTTGATACAAGTTTTTGTTCAGATGTTTACATTTTTCCCGCTTTAAGTGTTTGTGTAAATTGGTGGTGTTGCCACAGTAGCGTATGATTTTTTTGATTGTGAAAGTGCGAGTAGAACTGTGCAATATTATATTTCATGCAAAATTGGTATTATCACTGGTTTAAAATAGTATCAATATTTTGACTTTTGGATCAATCGATTTAGATCCAACCCCTAATAGTAAATATCGATATTAAAGAAAGATCCGCCCACCGCTACTCTTAACTCTACAGAAGTACTTCTGTGTTCACCTTATCGCAAACTCATTACTTGCATACATCTTCATATTCGCACTTTCGAGTCAGCCACATTCACATTCTGTAGACCCGCATGACGACAATACCTTCTGTACCCTGCACAAGGACAATAAGTTCAGCTAATTGAATCCAATTGCGAACTCTAAAAATCTCTCTGTGCTACGTTCTGCACCTCTCACGAATGCAATATGGATTTGAAGAATTACAAATCTGAGCCAATTAGTTTGACTTACTGCTGCAATCATCAATTAGAAAATGATGCAAAGTGGTGCAACCACCGATTGGTCGGAAAAAAAGACACAAGTCTTTCACTCTGGCTTATTCCGACCATTTCAAATAGATTCAAAGGTCTACATTTTTCCAAGCTTCAGACTGCTGCTATGCCAACTCGGCTGGTTTTGATAGTGTTTAGAACACAACGCGCAAAGTAATACAGTAATAAAGCAAGAACTAGAGTTCTTTAACAGGACTTGACCTCACCAATGGTAAATAGATGCTTGAGGTGAAAAAGTGTGTCGTTACCCTAAGATAGATTTTTTTTTTTTTTAACTTTTAAATTTTAAAATGAATCATAAACACTTTTACATGATCGTGTTTCGTTGTAAGAAGGAGCAATTGAAGCGATTTGTCTTAAAAGGAGACAATTGATGTTTAAAAAAGGTATACTATAATGTTAGATGCTCTTATACACATTATTATTATTATTATTATTATTATTATTATTATTATTATTATTTAAATTCAACCCATTAGTACACAAGCCCCAATCTGAACAAAAGCTGTTTCATATTCATTTAAATAATCGAATTACACATTTAAGGGTCAGAAAATGGTTTCTGACATTGCTATTTTTTTACTTTTTATATAAAGTTACAGTAATGTATTGCATCGAGTTTTTTTTTTTGCTGCTTTATACACACCTTCTCTTTCAAAGTTTTTATCCAACGAAGAACGCGAATATACACATATATTAGTGTGGTGGTCTGTTTTTCAACCCCTTTGAAGAGAAAACAACGAGAAAATCATTCGAGATTTCATTAAACCTAAAAACCCAATTTGATTCAAGGATGCTTTTTGCATTGGCTAAGTAGCGGGTAGTTAATTCCTTATAAGGTAAAAATGTGATTAGGTGTAACACACGGACGCAACATTTTTACTTTTTTACATTATCCACATTTCGATCTAACGAGACACGTTTTGCCAGTGTAGATTAGGCCTGCGAGCATTCTTCCCCTCTAAAGCAAAGAATATTCAGCGCCATCCCTGAGCCAGGAGCCTGTTGCTAGACTCTGCCTATATTATCAGCAGATAGAACACCAATTCTCCTCTCTAGATAAGTCAGGGAGACAAACAAGGAGAGAAGCACAATACAGATCTCAGCTGCCAGGCATTACACCGGTGCCACACTGCTCTCTATCTCTTGATCTGTCTCTGTCTTCGTGCCTTTGACCGCCGTTGTCGCTCTCGCTTTCTCTCCCAGTAGAACGGCCCATAATTTCTCCGCACTTATCTCTGCCTTTCAGGCGGGTAGAGGCGACAGGGTGTCACAACACATATGTTTCGTGTTATTCTTGTTATCTGGTTATCTCAGGTGTGTGTGTGTGTGTGTGTCGGCGAGCTCCGTGGTGCAGATTGCAAATGATCTACAGGAATTTGTGTGTCTGTGGTTGTTTGCCAGCAGTAACGTTACGCCGCATTTATTTGTGACGTCTGGGTTTGCAGTAGACGCACACAGAAAATTATAAAGCACATAGGAACATAGTTACATAGTTACCTCGTTACATAGCGTCTTTGCTTTAGCGTCTTTGCGTTGGTCTAGCGTCTTTGCGTTGGTCTCGGACTAAAAAAAGCGCTATACAAATGAACTTGAACTTGAACTTGAACATAGGAAATGCAACGCAAACGTCACTTTATTACCATGACACCTTACATTTTTCTTTTTTACTTTTAGTACTTGTGAGTTTTTGTGTTGAAATGTCATCTGTATCTAGGGACTGAGAGGAACAAAATTTCAATTTTTCTGCATGTATGTACTGTACATGTACTGTACATATGGCAAATTGACAATAAAGTGACAATAAAGACTTTGACTTTTTGACTAAAGCAGTGGAACACATGTGTCAAACTCAAGGCCCGGGGGCCAGATGTGGCCCGCCATGTCATTTTATCTGGCCCGCGAGAGATTAAACGTTTTAAAAACACTTAATTAGTAGCGAAAAACTGCATTTCCCACAATGCCTTTCAACTTAGGTAGCTGCGGCAGTGTTTCCACCATTTTATGTTACAAATAAGTTCATATACACACTATTTAAAAAAACTAAATAAAAGCAGCAATAAAATAAACATACAAATAAATGAATAAACCTTATTTTAATGAGCATTTTGCAGGCAAAATGCATTTTACTTTACTTTACTTTATAGTCATTTGGGAGACGCTTTTATCCAAAGCAACTTATAAAAAAAACTCTATTTTATAGAGTTATGGGGGAAAAAAAGTAGACTTGCATTAGTCCGGCCAATTTCTTTTGGTACTTTGCATTGGTTTGCTATCTTTTCTTTCTTTTTCTTTATTCACTTGGACAGTTTGATCCGTCATTAATGGAGTTAATGTGTGTTTTCCTAAGCTGACAAAATTGAAAAGGCTTCATGTTACGTAGAGCAACCAGCAAACAACAATTTTCTACGCAACTGCAATTGTCACTTGAATAAGTTATAATAAATAATGAGTTATTTCACATTAGGGAGTGGTTACATTTATTTTACATGACATTTGATTACATTTAGTTACATTTATAAGATTGATCCGATTACGTTATGAAATGCATCTTTTCGTCATCGGTGACGACAATATTTCATCAACAACTCAATACTGTACTCCATAGCTTGAGGATCTAAAGGACGTGCACCAAGGTTGATAATGAGCACATCTAGACCCACGTACATTATTTTCTCATTAAAAGTACTGTGGTGTGAGACACAAAATCAATCAGGATAAGCAAACACCTCCTTTGAAATGCATATCCTGCCATTCCTTTTTAATTATTATGCCATCACTAGAGATATTCTCTTGCGGAATTCTGGTTTGGTTTGCGCTCGGTGTGAAATCAATCCGAAGCCGTGTTGGAGAAATATAATTACACGAGTTGTGATGCATTTCTTGTCGCTGATATTGCTTTGTGTTCATGCGAGTTTGTTCATATTTTTTCCCCTCCATATTGCTCGGCTCATGAGTTGTGACAAAAACAACTACAAAAAAAAGCAACAACAAAGTTAAACTTAGTGTAATAGTGACACGGCCAGTTGAATAAGAAATAGTGTGCAAAATGCTGTATTAGTTTGACCATATCCTAGTTTTGAACTCTTAAAGAGTCTGAAATGCGAAAATACAACAGTAGGGTTTTGTGGGCAAAAAATCTTCTTAAACACATATTTCATCATATTGCACAAAAACATCATTCGATCCTTTGAACATTGATGGTGTCGTCTTGCATCATCGCTCAGCCAGTGCAGTAAACATTATCACTCCGACTTGTATTCCAAATGATGACAGTAAAACGCCGCGGTTGGAATCAATGCGAGGTAATGTGCAGTGGGAAGAAACACTTTGGCTCTTTGAATCGCGAATCAAGTGTGAAAATAGTCCAAAACTCCATCAGTTTCTTTATTTTAGGGTCACTGACAAACGCCGCGCTGAATACAGCTGATTAATCACAGTCGGCTCCCACATGTTTTCGCCATGCTTGACATTTTCCAAAGTGCAACCCTCCGTCGCCATGTAATTCATGATGAATGGCAATCCCAAGCACTCGATGGCATATTGGTTTCTTTTGCTCCTCTCTATTCCGACGCCTTCCGTTTCATCTAGCTGGAATCTGCTAGCTGTTATGCTAATTGCGCAAAACATTAGGGTAATTACAATTTACTCAGCTACATTTAGTTCCATTTCCGAATAGAAAACCGAGGTCTTTGGTGTCGGGATTCATTTCGGTGTTTAAACGACTCTAATGGCGGAGAATGCTAATGTGCTAACACGCTAAACCGTCCAAATTGTGATGTCAACTACACTCAAAAAAACGTGCATTTGGTGCTTGTTACAGATAACGTAAATGTAATACGTCAATGTAACATAATTCTTTTTAGTTTGTGGTTGAACATAACAAAAATCATGTCAATAAAACAGCTTTTATAAATGACCAAAGTGTGTCATGTTCTCTTTCTACCAAAGTGTGACGGTTATCGTTTCTTGGGCCAGCATGACTTCCTCTTCGTTATAATTCTGAGACAAATCAAGTTATCTCCTCACATGTAGGAAAGCATAGTCTTTGAACACTCTTTCATAAAAGCAGCACTTGTGCAGAAATGTTGTTTAAATTTGGGTCCTCCATTTTTAATGTTATTAGAGAATGCGGAATTTGTGTCAAGCGAGTTTTCTTCCATGTTTGTGTGAAACATGTTATTTTTTCCAACCACATGTCACATTTTGGTCTCATAACATATACGAAAAGTTGCTCACTCCACTTGCAGGAGATGCATCTCTATAAGTTCACATGACAGCAAAGCATCAAAAGCGCCACCTGTCTAGATTCTTGATAAGTGGCAGAAATATAACAAGTCCCATTCTGAAGTCCAATACACACATTGACAGTGAGACGCATATTTACCTCATTTAAACATATAATGCGTCCTTTTAAGACAAATCGCTTTTATTGCTCCTTGTTACAACATAACGGGTTCATGTAAGCATGTGTATGCTTTATTTTAAAGTTTGATAAAAGTAACTTTTTAAACTTTACACACATTACACACAAGTCCAATAAACACATTGACAGTGAGACGCATATTTACCTCATTTAAACATAAAATGCGTCCTTTTAGCCATTTTGGTTTTATTTTTGGTTAATTTTAATCATACGTTTTAGTCCTTTTAATCTTTTTGTGCTTTTTAGTAATATATATATTTATTTGTTAATTTTATTATGATTGGATTTGTGGATTATGTGATTATGTTTTAATGTAAAGCACTTTGGTCAGTCTACTGTTTTTAAAAGTGCTTCTGTAAATAAAGTTGACTTGACTTGACTTGACTTTTAAGACAAATTGCTTTTATTGCTCCTTGTTACAACATAACGGGTTCATGTAAGCATGTGTATGCTTTATTTTAAAGTTTAAAAAGAGTAAATTGTTGCTTGGTATATCAACACCATTTTATCAGGTGGAAATGCTTCCCATAATTCCATTGATGTTGATTCAGAAAATCTTTTTTTTTCAGTGTGGACGTGAGAACAATGCACTGCTGCTAACAAAGCATCACACCACTATAAAGAACTAAATCTACATCTAATGAACTCTGGGACATTAGATCTACTCAAACACTAAAGCTTAAAGCCCAAACGTATGAAACATCTAGCTCTAGTGAGCCATAATGCATCAGCTACGTTCCAAACCACTGGTGGGTGTTACTAGAAGCAGTAGGTGTTTGATGATTGTTCTCGTCTGTGTGGTTTTGTATGTGCAAATGTCCAAGCTGTCAGATTTCCGGACTGGAAACAATATGTCCTTGGTGTTCTTAAAGATAGTGGGACTACGGCAGCATGACCCCGAAACTCAAGGGCTCTTTGATTGATTGTTAGTCGTGGTGAAAGACCCACTGCAAGGACACAAAGACCTTCCAACACACTTGTGTAGAACACCCAACAGGATCTTCTGAAAGCATGGATCTGGAAGAGGTTTTGGCAAAGCTCACCTGGATGCTTTGACTTTGAGAACGTCTTTACATGCTCATCTGAGCAGGAGACAATGGGTCGTGTGCGTAGAAATGCCCAGGTGGCATCATGAGAGCCTACAATGGGGGTTGTTTGAGCTTCTTGTCTTTATGAACACAGTATTTACACGAATGTAAGCATTTTTTCGAATTTTCGACGCTCAAAAACTGAGGTGGTGCTTATAATTGCCAATTTCAAATATGCGCGTAGATACAAGCCCCCATTTTTCCGTATTTCGAGTCACGGGCAATCACAAATAAACGGAAACACGTCAGTTAAGTCCTAAACTCTGGATTTAGGTCCTACAACTTTAGGTTCTTTAGATTTAGGTCTTTCAACTTTGGGTTATCTATTACTCAAGTAAAACGAGTCACAAGTTAGGTTTATTAAATTCCAATCACAGCATCTCTCAAGACACACCATTGGTGGTCAACCAAAATCCACACAGTCCACACCTTCATACAGTGTAGGTAGTTGGGTTAGCATTTGGAACAAGGGTCATGGATTTAATTCCCAGACAAAGCATAAAGTCATTAGATGCAAACTGTGTACGTCAATAATTTCCAACTGACCTAGTTTGAAGTTCCTGATGGTGGGATACTCAGTCCAAACTGCCCATCCTACACAGGAACAAATCTGGAAAAGGATTGCTGAGATAGGTCCAGGCCACGTGGCCATCTTGTGCCCATCCCGTCAGATTGAAAAATACCTCAAGCTGGAACTATGCTTAGCATCCCTAATCTCTCGTATGGGAAGGACAATGGAGCACTAAGCACTGACCACCACATGACTGCAGACAAACACACTGCAGGTGGTGGAGGTGGTGGAGTTGGAAGGGGAACGGAAGGAGACTTTGGAGGAACAGACAGCCACCGAGCAGCTGTTAGACTGTTAGACAGCCTGCAGCCGGTTATTTATTGCGGGCTTGGCTGGGAGCTCAGCATGGCGTCTGCAAACTGGGTCAACCTTACTATCTCACTCTCCCTCCTTCCTTTTTAGTGTCTTTCTGCACGCAGTCTCCATCGGTTTCGCCTGTTTGCCCGCTGCTGATAATCGATGTTTGCATTGCGGTTTAATTTATGCCTTTTTTTTGTCATTCTACTCTCACATTTCACTGGCCTGATTTACCTTTGAGCAAGAAGTCTCGGGATGAAAGCCTAGGTCCGGCCCTATTGATCAGTTCATATGCTGCTTCATAGCAGTTCGGTTTTTCTTTCTTCTCAAAAACAAATCAGATCCGGAATACAAATGTGGATCTGGAGGCCGCGACTTCACAAATAAACAACACCTCTCTGTACACTGAAAAATGAGCCAAAGTTGATCCACTTGATCTTACTCAAAGCGATTCAGTGTAATGTAAAATTTGTACTTCATCCAAATTAAAAGTAAGTCTTTTAGTGTAAAGTAAATACATTTCTTTAAAGTAAAGTAAAAATGTGGTTTGGATCTTGTCCAGTGAGAATTGGCCAATGAGCCAATGAGAAGCTTGCATGTGCTGTACACAACTTTTTTAACCGTTTTAAACTTAAAACAAAATCATAGATACATTTACATGATCTTGTTTAGTTGTACGAAGGAGCAATTGAAGTGATTTGTATTACCAAATGGAAACAATAGATGTTTAAATAAGGTCATTATTTAAATAACCATCAATGTGTCTTGTTATGTGAGCAGAGACTCGGCTAAACCTGTTTACAAGTAGGGCCAAATAGGACTAATAGACAGATTTTCTGCTGTTTAGTCTCTTTATTAGGTAACATTTTGAATAATTTGTTGTTCTACATCGTTACACCTCAGTGGTCAAGACACATGGGTTTCTGTACAGATTGTATGACATAATGTTAGATGCTCTTATGCACATTATTATGATTATTTAGATTCAACCCCTTAGTACACAAGCTGGTATATTTTAGGGTGGTGGTCTGTTTTTCAACCATTCCTATGAGAAAACATAAAGAGAACGTATCATTTGAGATTTCATTAGGCTTAAAAACTTAATTGGATTCAAAGATGTTTTTTTTGCATTGGCTAAGTAGTGGGTTAATTCCTTTCCAAGTAAAAATGTTGATCCAGAGTAAAGTGATTAGGTGTAACAAGTTAACGCAATTTTGTTTACTTTGATCCAACGAGACACTTTTTTTAGTGTAGTATGAGTTATAGTACCCACATGGTTCATTAGCGGCCATTCAATAAGATTTAAAACGTGCGTTTAGCATAATAAACTTGCTAGACCTTTTCTGGGCCTGGCTGGGCAATTCTTGCTTGGGTGTCTTTTTTCAGGCTCCCTGGATGGCTGTAAAAGTGACCGTGAAAGACAGGAACGCTAGAGCATCATGGTCTATTTTGTCCCAGAACCTCAGCAAGCTTTTGCTGCTCCGGCACATCTAGGATTTCCACAGCTGACTAGTCTGTGCTGAGCCCGGCTCGGAATTTAAATGAGCCTGCACAGTTCTTTTCAAACTACTGACTGTTATCAAAGTCCTGTGGAACATTTTCTCCTCCCTGTCAATGTCCAAAGGTTGTCTGGCATGCAGGGCCTTCCCGGTATATGCACAGGCTTTCAATCGGATTCATGCCATCCTTCTTACCACAGTCACACCGATGGGTAAAACGCACGATGGCATAGTGGGCATCTGTGTGGGCACAACCAGAATGACCAGAATTCAAGACCCACATTTTAAGATGTGAGTTGAGACCATGAGTGATTGTGTTTGTCTGTGTGTCCCATTCCAGAGTGTGTATCCTGCTTCCAGCCCAGTGATGCAGAGATAGACGACTTGAAAAGGTGCAAGGTGAAAAAAAGACTGAAAAAAGCGGCGTAAAATGGATGGATGGAGTTGAGAAAAGTGTTACAGAACCGAGTTTAAGAATGACCAGAGTTGGAAAAATACATATTTGAGATATGAGGTTGACATCTCAGTTCTTCAGACAAGTTTAATAATCAAGTTAAAAGTGTTTGAGACCAAAGTTGAAGCACCTAGTCTGAAATATGTAGGCTTCTGTCATTCCTATATACCCCACCCCCAAACCAAAACCAACAAGTCGATTGGTTGATTTAGCCGAATGCTGGCAATTGGTGCATTTCCATGTTGAGAGACGCTGAGTTTCCCTTCAACTGACAGAATTAAGAACACAAGTGGTTTGAAAACATACCAATGTGTGAAAGAATATGTCTGCTCTTTTTAGACCAAGACCTGTGTACGTCTTTAGTAAGACTACCTGCTAAGTAAAACTCGTGAAAGACTATCAGCCATTAGCGCCTCACTCGTCAGCTCCTAAATCTCAGCCTCAACAATTCCACTTTCTGGTTGCGGAAGTGATAAATGCTCGGCGCTCCTTGCTCTCTCTGCCGAAGCGTCTGGAAGCGGGAGAAGTGGGATTGAGCGGCACAGCTGGGCATCGTCTCTACGGGGCTCTGCTACCAATTAATGGGGGGCCGCGCTGCTCCCAGCAACTGTGGTGTGCAAAGACAAAGCGGCGTGTTTGTAATCTGGCCCGGTGTCTAGTGGCCAGGACACTGTCATCAATCCTGCTTGCAGCAGGAGGCCGAGCAGCGCACGGAGAGCCAGGCACGCGCAGGGTCAGCTCCTCACCACACTTTACTTTCTGGCCCTTTCCCTGCAACACTCTCCCAACACTCTTTTTTTGGTTTCTAAATGCCAGCTGTCTTTCTAACGCTCCCTACTGCCCAATTTGCCCTTTAAACGCACCCCAACGTGGAAAGTTCAATAACTATAACCAGTGTCAGAAAATGCTTCAGATCTGCACGCAACAGATTCTTTTCAGTTGTTCTAAAAGATTCAAAACTTTTGCGAGCTTTACATTTGCAAGTCTTCATGCAGTTTGAGGAGGATTTTGTCCGGCCTTCAGCAATTGAACAATGGATTTGGGTGTTTAGCTGAATGTTTGTAGGTTTTGAAAATCAAGCTGTTCTGAAAAGTGAGTTTAACTAAACATTTTGCTTTCAAGCACTTTTCCTGTCCTTTTTTTAGACCCAGTTAGAAGTGGATTGTTGGAATGAGAGACAGCACAAACAGAAACTGGTCATCACGAGTGGTTCACTACTTCAATTTAGGTCAGATTCAAATGGGCCAACCTTAAAAATTGTCTTCTCAAGCACATTCATCATTGGCAAATGCATTTCATCTGCTTTTAAAGCTTTGCTAACATATACCAGATGCTTTGTTTTCATTAAATAGAGTAACCTTTTGTCAATTAGTCATAGACAGAACATCATATATTCTACTGTGCTTATTATAAAGCCAGGATCATCACACATTTCACAATAGTAAAATGAAAACGCTCCTAGTAAAAATGAAAAGATAAAATGATCTCAACTGACAAAGATACAGAAATCAGAACAAAAGCTAGGAAATTAAATGTTTTAGGTGCATGTAGATTAAGCACATGGTACTCATTTCTACTCTCTTCATTCCCTGTGAATATATCAGAAATAGTTTATTTGACATTGACACAAGTCTTTATTGTCTCAACAATATTCAAAGCAAGAAATATGGCTCCTCCCAAAATAATGAGTGCAAGGGCGGAGTTACAATTCTGCTTCTTACAAACTGAAAGTCAAAGTGACATTTTTGTTTTATAATTGTTTTACTTTAAGTTTTCGTCATTTAGAGATTAAGTGACACTGAAAATACAGAACACAACACAACATCAAAGAAAACTTTTACCGCCTATTACTGGAGTAAAACCTTGCAATAATTTATTTTTATCCGCATGAAAAGGCTGAAAAATGCAGGTGTACGTGTACCTTGTTTCCACAAAACAACTGTTTTTGTTCTCTTTCACACTCTCCTTACTTCCACGTTCTTCCCCGCTGCTCAGCTGACACTTGCTGTTCCTCTCCGCTACACCAGGAGCCATCAAAATAACATTTTGTGACAAAATCCATCTATTTTTAGTGGCTCTTGGTCCCTATGGTGTCGTTTAAATATACAAGATTGTAAGATGTGCAATTTGATTCGGCTATAGTCGTGGATGCGATCTGAGACGGGAAGGGTAGAACAGTCTCTACTCGTGAGGCTTTGTAAATCTTCTCCTCGCTCATCTTCATCAAACCTCTCTCTGACATTTACTCACTGCATAGCTGCGGACCACTCTAATAGCTTTAAAGGGAAAGTCTTGTCCATCTGTCATTCCTTTCATCTCTCTCTCTTTTCCCTCGAGAACCGGAGATATTTCTTCTTCTCTCCCCCCAGTTCGGGTTATTTGTCTCTTTCATTGCATCCCCAAATATTTTACAGCTAACCATCCACTGTCTCTTTCCCCCTGTGAATACGATCAATAATACTAATAATTCTGCCTCGTGATCAGTCAAATAACTCACTTATACTGTCATTAGTGCACTTAGTGATTTTAGTGATTACTGGTGATTGTATTGATAACAAGTTACTTTTTGCTTTCTCCTTGTTCTGTAATTACTCCTAATTTGATCTGGAGTGATGACGAGCAGTTCTTCATTTTATATTGATTTCCTTCTTCACTAATTCAGTGAAGTTCTACTCATCGGAGGTGAAAAGTAGAGAAATGCTTTTTTTTTACTGCATTTGTAAAGCACTTCTCATTTCGTGACATTTTAACCATGTTCCGAGTAAATCCTCTAAAATGTCATTTTTTGCTATTTTTCTATGTCTATGACAAGTGAGTAAACAGAAAGGTGACAGTGGTTAAGAAAACCAAGATCATCTGAAAACACCACTACAATAAAGTGTAAATGCACTAGGTGGCAGTAAAGTGCCTCGAGCACAAGAGGTTGTTTTCTGTTGTTTTCCTAGGGCTTACACAAAAGTATAGACCCTTGCGAGTCAAAATGAACAAATATTTAACATAGATGAACAAGATATGCAGAGGGAGAACAAGATTAATGAAATACAATCGAAAGGTAAGACTACAAAGTTTGATTGGCTCTCTCTCTCTCTCTTAAAAAGTGCTTAAAAAGTTTGAAAAACAAATTTGTTTTAGTTTTCTTGTTTGATTTAATTTTTTATGGTAAATCTGTGTTCACTTTATAATTTGTTAATTAGGCACATTAAGTAATTCAGTAAACCTCAAGTATTGAACTTGCGGACGTCCTTCACCTCAGCTCCTCAGGCGGTTTTCAAAACACCCAAGTTTGACTTTGGTTTTATTTATGCTTTTTTTTGTGTACTCTGAAACTCATTCATACACTCACAGTGGTCTATATTTAGAACCAGGTGGGAGTGCTTGCGTCAATGTCACGCTTTGCCAAATTGCCTTTCGACACCGATATAGATTGTGCAGCGTTGGCTGTCAGAATGGCTGCGGTTTTGATATGGCAAGTGACTTTATTTGTCCACGGAATTGATCCCATCGTGTCTGAGTGTGTTACCCCAAATTCTTGACTCATTGTCTGTGACAGTGACATGTACTGTTGGAGATAAGTTATCATAAGGCATGCCAACACTCTCATCGCCCGCACTCAAATACCTCTCACATCAGATGCCACGAGGCACGACCAGCGTCAGATTCAGACACAGTTCAACACGCTGAAGTGCTACAGTACAGCCTCCCCTTCAGTCTTCAACCGTTTCAGCACCACGGACAGCAACTTTCAACCGTTTCGGAACCACAGACAGCAACTTTCGACCGTTTCAGCACCACAGACAGCAACTTCGAACGGTTCCAGCACCACGGACAGCAGCTCCCAACCTTTTCAGAAGCAAACAAGGTTTCAGCACCACGGACAGCAGCTTTCAACCTTTTCAGAAGCAAACTAGGTTTCAGCACCATGGACAGCAGCTTCCAACCTTTTCAGAAGCAAACAAGGTTTCAGCACCATGGACAGCAACTTCCAGATTTTTCAGCACCACGGACAGCGACTTTCAGTCGTTTCAGCACCGCGGACAGCGACTTTCAAAAGTTTCTGGGCCACAGACAGCATCTTTTAACAGTTTCAGCACCACGGACAGCATATTTCAACCGTTTCAGCACCACGGACAGCGACTTTCAACCGTTTCAGCACCGCGGACAGCGACTTTCAACCGTTTCAGCACCGCGGACAGCGGCTGTCAAAAGTTTCAGGACCACAGACAGCATCTTTTAACAGTTTCAGCAGTTTTCTACCGCCTCAGCACCACGGACAGCTCCCACATCATTTGAAATGCAGCACAATCGCCTGGATTTTATTTCACGGCCTCGCATTATCATGACGTCTCCGTTCTCAAAAATTTGATCTCCGTCTTGTGAGTTGATGCCACGGCAATCGACTCTAATGGTTGAGAAGTAATCCGGAGGCCGATGGGACGGAAATGCGTTAAGGCTGCTATTTTTCCTTCTCTGATCCCTCCATCGTCTGAGCAAACATCTGAAAAGCTGCTGCAAATGTCATTCGATGTAGAACCGCAAAATGTGTCTGAATGATATAGACATACAGACGTTTATCTTTGTGTAATGCCAGATGGGTTTGTTTTTGTAACCTATATAAAGCACTTATCTATTAATGCAGCCGACTTCTTGGTGCAAAAACTGCTTGAGAATTGTTCAGACAGTACTATACTTTCATTTTACCACTATTTGACATTCATTTACTATTTTCGAGTATTTTGGGACGCACAAATTGCCAATAGTCCAATATCTGAAATATCTACCTCTCTCTCTCTCTCTCTCTCTCTCTCTCTCTCTCTCTCTCAAGCTCTTTCACTCTCTTTTTATTTTACCAGATCCTCTCAAAATCAGATTTTCCCTCATTCTCTCCACAGTTTACACCCCTTTCATTGTCAAGCTTTTGTACTTTCTCCTACTATCTGTTGTACACACTCTCTCTCCAGCATTTTTAGCTCTTTCTCTGTCAATTAATTCAATTCTATTCTGTCTTTCTATCTAGGAAGACAGAGACAGAGAGAGAGAGAGAGAGAGAGAGAGAGAGAGAGAGAGAGAGAGACCCCCCCCCCCACACACACACACACACCTACTGTATATGTATATAAAGTTGCACTTTATAACAATGTAAAAATATTTCAACAACAATGTAAAATTCCACGAACTACTCATTACAAACATAAGTTCTGATGGACCTATTCATTTCTTTTGAGATGGTTTTTCATAATCAGATCTTTTAAGACTCAAAATTTCAACCGGATTTAAATTCACATTTTTTTCAAGCTAAAAAAAAACATTGTATGATGGATGGAGGCTTCATTGATTGAACAAAAGTATCTATAAACTGCGCCCCATATAGATCAGTGTGTGTTGGTTATGTTTACCATTCTTTTTCCCAGAGGTGTAAAGTACTTTTTGTAAATTTTTTAAATATTTTTTTTTCTTATTAGTGTTTTTGCCTACTTTGTACTTGTACTGAGTATCAAAAATATAAGCAACTTTTAAATCCACGCAGTCCCAATAAATTCACGCAATCATTAAAGTACAAGTACTAATACAAGTACAACTACTATGCTCAGTGCTTCAATGTCTAAATAATTTGTTCCAATTTCTTTACCCGTTCAAATCAATTGTATTATAGACATGTATACATATTGTATATTTACAAATTTGACAAAAATTCAAAAAGTTTACTCAAGTACTTTACACCTCTGGGAGCATGAAGCATGAAGTGCACAGTCAGTGAAATGTGTGTGTGTGTGTGTGTGTGTGTGTGTGTGTGTGTGTGTTTGTGGTGTACAAGTGATCTTTAATTGGCCACGTTGAGTTAGTAAGCAAAAAGAGAAGAAAAAGACACCCTTGTGTGGAAAGCCAACTCAATGGTTCTTCATAATCAAATCTTCATACATTTCAATGGAATTTAAATTTCTCATTTTATTCCAGCTAAAGAAAATTGTATGATGGATGGAGACTTCGTTGATTGAACATCCATTGCTATAAACTGCGCTCCCTTTAGATCAGTGTGTCGGTTATGTTTACCATTCTTTCTCCCAGAGGTGTAAACTACTTGAGTAAAATTTAGGAATAGTTTTAAATGTTATGAATATTTTTTTTTTCTTATTAGTGTTTTTGGCTACTTTGTACTTGTATTGAGTATCAAAAATATAAGCAACTTTTAAATTCCCAATAAACTTTTAAAGTCCCAATAAATTCACGCAATCAATAAAGTACAAGTACTAATACAAGTACAACTACTATGCTCAGTGTTTCAATGTCTAAATAATTTGTTCCAATTTCTTTGCCCATTCATATCAATTGTATTATAGACATGTATACATAGTGTATATTTTTTAAAAAAAAGTACTCAAGTACTTTTACTTAAGTACTTTACACCTCTGGGAGCATGAAGCATAACGTGCACAGTGAAATGTGTTTATGTGTGTGTGTGTGTGTGTGTGTGTTTGTGGTGTACAATTGATCTTTAATTGGCCACATTGAGTTAGTAAGCAAAAAGAGAAGAAAAAGACACCCTTGTGTGGAAAGCCAACTCAATGGTTCTTCATAATCAAATCTTCATACATTTCAATGGAATTTAAATTTCTCATTTTTATTCCAGCTAAAGAAAATTGTATGATGGAGGCTTCATTGATTGAACAACTTTTGCTTTAAACTGCGCTCCCTATAGATCAGTGTGTGTCGGTTATGTTTACCATTCTTTCTCCCAGAGGTGTAAACTACTTGAGTAAAATTTAGGAATTGTTTTAAATGTTATGAATATTTTTTTATTATTATTAGTGTTTTTGGCTACTTTGTAGTTGTACCGAGTATCAAAAATATAAGCAACTTTTAAATTCCCAAGTCCCAATAAATTCACGCAATCAATAAAGTACAAGTACTAATACAAGTACAACTACTATGCTCAGTGTTTCAATGTCTAAATAATTTGTTCCAATTTCTTTACCCATTCATATCAATTGTATTATAGACATGTATACATATTGTATATTTAAAAAAAAAAAAGTACTCAAGTACTTTTACTTAAGTACTTTACACCTCTGGGAGCATGAAGCATAAAGTGCACAGTGAAATGTGTTTATGTGTGTGTGTGTGTGTGTGTGTGTGTGTGTGTGTGTGTGGTGTACAAGTGATCTTTAATTGGCCACGCTGAGTTAGTAAGCAAAAAGAGAAGAAAACGACACCCTTGTGTGGAAAAGCCAACTCAATGGCTCTCAACATCCGGCGATGAGTGTCATGTCGTAGCGAGCGCTCTATTGTCTCTTGACATTTGTGCCGGTGCTAAGACGCCTTTTACATAAACAGCAGCCGTGCAATTATCACGCTGGTGTTGTCAGGGCAGCGCGTCGACTTGGTAAGAACGAAGGTCCCGTGCTAAATGGAAAGCGTGCGAGAGCAGCAGGTGACGCGGGCTGAAGCTTTTATTATAGTTTGTCTGCGCCGTTGACAAGATGAAACGAGGTAATGCCACCACAAGCCAAGACGCTTTCACAGTTGATTCGCTGACGCAGATATTTAAACGCAGATGTCAACGGAGGCGTTTGTTTGGAGACGGAGGGGGTCTGTTCCAAAACCCTGTGAGTGTCTTTGTTTGGCTCTTCGCAAACAACACGCCACGTGCAATCAGCTTTGCGCTCCACGCATCACAACTACTTGTTGTTTGCATTATCCTGGAGCCGACTGTCAATCCGTCTCGGTGTAAAATGACGTTTGTGCGGAATGCGCACAAAGGGCTTCGATTAGGGTGCCAGTGCGTTTTTAAATCGTAACCAATTATAACTGAGACGCATTGCTCACTGTAGTGAATAAACGCTTCGGAGAAATGCATGCGCGTTAAATCCTGTTATTGCTGACTTCAACGGACACGTCCAAATCTGTTATATACAGAGTCTGGAATATTGACTGGTACTTGTAATACCAGTCTGTTATATCCAGAGTTGTCTACAGTATATTCATTGTCTGTAATATATAGAGTCTGTTATAACCACAGTTTGTTGTATCCAGAGTCTTTCGTAGCCCAAGTCTGTAATATGTAGTTTATTATAGGCCTGTTATAACCAGTCGGTTATAACAAAAGTCTGTTTTAACCAGAGTCTGTAATAACAAGAGCCTGTTATAACCTCTCTCTGTTATATGTAGAGTTAATTACAACCACAGTGTGTTATAACCAGAGTCTTTTTAGCCAAGTCTGTATTATGTAGCTCATTATAACCACAGCCTGTTATAACCAGACTGTTATAACAAGAGTTTGTCATAATAAGAGCCGATTATAACCTCTGTCTGTTATATTTCGAGTTTATTCCAACCACAGTCTGATATAACCAGAGTTTGTTATAACCAGAGTTTGTTATAACCAGAGTTTGTAATAACCAGATCCTGTTTTATCCTCTTATCTGTTTTATGCAAAGTTTATTACACCCACAGTGTGTTATGACCAGACTAATATAACCAGAGTCTGTTATAACATAGTCTGGTATAACCACAGTCTGTTATAACCAGAGTGTGTAACAATCAGAGCATGTTATAACATAATTCTGGTAAATGAAGAGTTTTTACTCTTCTTTTACAACCACAGTCTGTTATAACCTAAGTTTGTTATAACCAGTCTGATACAACCAGTCTGTTATAACCAGATCCTGTTTGTGTAGAGTTTATTACAACCACAGTCTGTTACAACCAGAGTCTTTTATAACCAGAATATGTTATATGTGAGGACTAATTACATATATGCATAATTATACTGGTATATAGTGTGTTATGTACATTGTATCCGCAGTCAAATCTAGAATTTATGTTACAACATGTTGGTGCTTAAATAACATGTTTGAATGTTTGAACACGATATTGTTATTTTCCTGCTATAAAGTGCTAAGAAAATATTGCACTCACACATTTCCGAGTGTTTCCTGTTTTCATCTTAACATCCTTTGGTTAGATTCAGAGTTGTTGTTATTGTTTGCATGATGGAAAAAACATTTGTCATTCCTTAGGGAATCTGCTCCACATTCCTCAGCCAGTTAAAACAAAATGTAAAGTTTTACCCCAAAAATAATCGGCTCTTTTTCTCTGGGCAGATTGACAGCAACATCAAGAGAATCTTGTGCGTTTTGTGAATTGTCAAAAATTTGTCCATTATTTATCAATTTTTGGCTTGTGGCTCTGTCCAGTATAGCCAACAGTAATAGTAAGATTGTGTCGTGTATTATTAATTGTATTGAAATGAAAATTAATGTAGCTTTTACTTAGCACTTGTTTTAGCACATCCAGTTATAACCAGAGTCTGTTATAACCAGAGCCTTTTTTAAGTCTGTAACATGTAGCTTATTAAAAGCACAGCCTGTTATAACCAGTCTGTTCTAACCAGAGTCTGTTATAAACAGAGTCCGTTATAACCAGAGTTTGTCATAACAAAGGCCTGTTATAACCTCTGTCTGATATATGTAGTGTTTATTACAACCACAGTCTGATATAACCACAGTCTGTTATAACCACAGTCTGTTATAACCAGAGTTTGTAATAACCAAAGCCTGTTATAACCTCTGTCTGTTATATGCATAGTTTATTACCGCCACAGTTTGTTATGACCCGTCTAATATAACCAGAGTCTGTTATAACCTGTTAACCTTGAATGAAGTTTTTTTCACGGCCACATTGCAGTCATGTCCAGTTATATACAGAGTCTGTTATAACCAGAGCTTTTTTTAAGCCCAAGTCTGTAATATGTAGTTTATTATAACCACAGCCTGCTATAACCAGTCTGTTATAACAAAGGATTGTTATAAACAGAGTCTGTTATTACCAGAGTTTATAATAACCGGAGCCTGTTATAAACGGTTTGTTATACAGTATGTAGAGTTTATTACAACCACGGTCTGTTATAACCAGAGTTTATATAACCAGTCTAATATAACCAGAGTCTGTTTTAACCACAGTTTTGTTTTTATATCCAGAGTATGGTATAACCGGAGTCTGTTATAACCAGAATTCCTAATAACAAGAGCCTGTCATAACCTCTGTCTGTTATATGCAGAGTGTTTCACAACCACGGTCTCTTATAACCACAGTTTGTTATATCCAGAGTATGGTATAACCAGAGTTTGTTATAACCACAGCCTTTTTAGCTATATTTAGCTATATATCTGTAATATGTAGTTTATTTCACAACCACAGCCTGTTATAACCAGAGTTTGTTATAACCAGTTTGAATGTATCCAGAATATGGTATAACCATACGACATGCATTATTAATTGTATTAAAATGAACGTAGCTTTTAGCAAATCACTTGCTTTACATTTGAAACCTTCAGTTCATCCTGGCGAGAGCAAGAGCGACTCACAAGGTTTTAGAAGGACGCAAAGGTCACGACAGATGATCCGACTGCGTGTTAATCGCGTGTTTTGCAATTGCACTGCAGGAAGAGGGTTTAATCCCAAAATGGTCAACCCTGATTGGCCGAAAGCTTCTTGATTAGTGCAGAGGATTAATCGGGACGTGTAATTCAGTTGAACAACATGCTAAGCACAAACACTGGTTTAACACGTCGTCACAATGCAGAGGTTTGGCTGTTGTGTTAGTGATTAGCGCTTCATGCTTGCTTTCAACAATTAGTCGGTCAGGTGACATGTTCATGTGTTTATTCGGATCATCGGGACGCTTGGATTACTCGGGATTCCATTTTGAATCCAGGGGAATTTATTTGACTCTATATTTTATGGCATGTTATAGGAAACACTGTGGTATACAAAAATAAACACTAAACCAAGTATTCACAGCATAATTTGGAATTAAATAAGACTTCCGTTTATTACAACCACAGTCTGTTATAACCAGCCTGATATAACCAGAGTCTGTTATAACCACAGTTTGTTATATCCAGAGTATGTTATAACCAGAGGCTTTTTAGCCAAGTATGCACTATGTAGTTTATTATAACCAGCCTGTTATAACAAGAGTCTGTTATAACCAGAGTCTGGTATAACTAAGGTTTGTTATAACCACAGCCTGTTATAACCAGATTTTGTCATGACAAGAGCCTGTTATAACCTCTGTCTGTAATATGTAGAGTTTATTACAATCACAGTCTGTTATAACCAGTCTGATATAACCATATTCTGTTATAACCACAGTCTGTTATAACCAGAGTTTGTAATAACCAGAGCCTGTTGTAACCTATAACCCATAATTCCGAATTAAATACAACTTCAGCTTCTAAAGCACAAATTGTTAATTTATTTTTTCAAAATGATTGTTTTGTATCAACCGTGCGAGAACATTGCATTGAGAAGGTTTGGATGTTGTTCGACGCTGTGACCGAATTACATGAACATGTTATTCCTGCAATTGCTTTGGAATTTTTTTTAACAAGAACAAGTGTTAGTGAGTTAGTCATAACCCAAGGTGGATTAGGTAGCCAGTTAGTAAAGTGTTAGTAACATTTTGGTTGTCACACTGTAAAAATCCAAATTGCGATTTTTCAGAAAAAAATCAATGAAAACGTGTTTTTTTTTTTTTCTTTTAGTTGCGTTGAATCAAAAAATGTCATTATGTTGAACCATTTAATTTTAATTTCATTCATTATTCGTTAGATTTTTTTTTCCGAGAAAAAACATCAAAATTCAGTGAACAAACAATGTCTACTTTCTGTCACAGACTATTGCACAAATGTGATATACGGCTGACTCGAGTGCAGTGCACTTACACACACTTCCGTCAGAGAAGTCGAGTCTCTCGAAATGCTCGGCACACGGTTGCTTTACATTTCTAAGAAAGCTCAACTTTGAATTATTGATGGATTTTTACAGCGTAGTGGTTTTCTGATGTCGACAGGTTTCAGTTGTTAGTGGGTTTTGTTGGTAGTAGATTTGGTTTTTAGTAGTGCAAGACTGTTAGAAGTTTTGGTCGTTAGTAGTTTCGATTGTTAGTAGTTTTTGTTTGTTAGTAAGTATAGTTGTTAGCAGCTTCGGTTGTTAGTCATTTTCAGTTGCTAACACTTTGGGTTGTTAATTATTTTCAGTTGTTAGTTGTTTTTGGTTGTTAGTAACTTTCGCTAGTTAGTAGTGGTTTGTTGTTAGTGGGTTTAGTTTGTTAGTAGCTTTGAGTGTTAGTTGTTTTTGAGTGTTAGTAGTCGCCGGTTATTAGTAGTTTCCAGTTGTTGTTAGTTTATAGTTGTTAGTTGCTCGTCTGTTGTTTAGTTGCTTGACGTTTTTCTTTAATGCGGTTGTTAGTCAACACAACACACTGGTTTACACACATTGTTTAGTTTGTTTGCTCTTTGGGTCAAGTAAAATGTGGTAAGAAATGAATTACACTAATCTTCTATCCATCGGTTCATACATTCATAGTTAGATTTATCAACCCATCCATCTAACACCCATCAATCTCTCACCATAGTAAGATTTATCCATAGATCCATCAATCCATCCATCCATTCGTTCTCCAACCATCTGTACTAAGATCAATCCATCCATCAATCTCTACTCATATTTTTCAATCCATCAATCCACCCATCTATACTAAGATTTATCCACCAATTATCAATCCATCGATATCTAGATTGAACCATCCAGCCATCAATCCATCTATCCATCATTCCATCTATACATACACTACCGGTCAAAAGTTTGGGGTCACTTTGAAATGTCGTTTTTTTTGAAAGAAAAGCACTGTTTTGGCCAATGAAAATGTGTTTAAACTAATCATAAATACACTTAAAACTATGAAAATCTGTTTAAACTAATCATAAATCCACTTTAAACTAACTATTCTAGCTGTAAATGTCTGGTTTAGGGTGCAATATCTACATACACTATCTATTTCATGTTAAACTATGGTCCGTAGAACAACGTGATACAGTATAAGCTTTTACTGGCACAATAATAGAAATAAAGAAACATTAGATACCCACAACACTCAACAGAGACAAAACACACCACTAGAAGTAAGATTAATCTAATAGCAGTACAATAATTTATATTACAACATACAGAGACTACGGGATAGCTTAGCTTAGCGTAACCGGCTTCAAACGAGTTCAATGTGTCATCGCAGAAGGAGTCAAAACAGTCAAAAATGAAGAACACGGGCAAGGAGTAAAAAAATCCAAAGAACAGACACAATCAAAACGCTCGGTCACTGTACAGGGGATAATAATCCGCCATGATTCTTTTCACACTTGGAACTATTGTTCTACGCCTGTGTGGAGTCTGACTGGAGAGCAAAGGATCTTGGGAAATGAAGTCCTGACCACTAGAATCGGAATTATTCAAGTAAATATCAAAATAATACGAGTCACAAGTTAGGTTTGTTAAATAAAGAGAAATAGCATTTTTAGGAGAATAATAACGTAACTGAACTAGAAACGTTAATAAAAAGAACGAAAAAAAGCATAAAGCAAATAGCAAAAACTAGGCACAAAACTGGGTTGCTTAAATTCACAGAAAATACGGCAGGTCTTGCTTCTTTACCTTAACTTTCACAAACATCTTCATGGCGGAGGCTGAGCTGGAGTGGCCGGTGGAGTGTAATGGGCAGCACTGTATGTTGTAGATATGAGCAGTGACGGGTCAGACTGGCAGAGTAAAGGCAGTGGGCAGCGACAAGCAGGTGTTTAGAGAAACTGGTGTGTTTGTGCTCAACACTGAGTGGTGACAGCTTCTCTCCTCCTGCCATATTTCTTCCTCATCCAGCTAGCTGAGCATCGTCGTGGACAGGTAGGCAAACACACACACATGCTGCAAAAAACGCACGTGAAATAATACGAAAATAAAATGCAAAATGAGTAAAACAGACTTTAATCAAGTTGAATTTTCAGCCATGTAGTGAGAAAATGTTACTTGAAACACGCAAATTAAAGTTTGACTCTTAAATCTAAGATAGTTAATTTATCTTGTCTGGAATAAAAACAAGATGTATTGTGCAATTTCAAGATATTTTGGCTGGTCAAGAATTCATTTTTTGCACACACACATCCTTGTCAGAAATACAAATAAAACGTCCTCATTCAGTAAGATTAATGCTGAGACAGAAGAGCTGGAAATATAAAGTTCGTTTGG
Source organism: Paedocypris sp. Pulau Singkep (assembly GCA_017309775.1). Lineage (NCBI taxonomy): Eukaryota > Metazoa > Chordata > Actinopteri > Cypriniformes > Paedocypris > Paedocypris sp. Pulau Singkep. The sequence goes on along the minus strand of MU204293.1, from coordinate 1,253,333 downwards.
AATCCAGTCTTTTAAACTGCTTAAGTGAATTTAGCTTGAAGAAACATTGCAAACTTTCAATCAGGACCAAACAGTGAAGCGTGTGAATGATGTTTGAGCAGCCTCCTCTGTGTAAATGGCTGTAGTTAAAACAGTCAGGCTTATTAGTTTTGAGTTGATTTACTGCGCCATCACGGGCAAAGCAGGGCTGGAAACAAATAAAAAAAAAAAAGAAAATTCACTCAGGCTTAAACAAAATGGCTGTTCTGGAACATTCCCTTTGATTCCAGGAAAGGAAAGGTTAATTCGAAGCACTTTCATTTCTTGTTTGCCCAACTCCACCTTTACTTGTCCTCCTCCTCCTCTTTCACCCTCTCCATCGCTGTTCTTCATGCTGCTGAGACGAGCAACTTGCTTTCATAACGCACTGGACATGCACTTAATAAAGCCCGGCTTTCTTCATAGATGAGGCCTTTCATTTCTCCAGAGATGAATGAGGAATAATGATGAAGATTTCCACAGCGATGCCAAAGCACAAGCGTTCGCATCGATGTCAGAATCAACGTTTTTTTTTTTTATAATGCATCATAGACAAGGACTTGGCAAAGTCACGCGTTTTAGTTAGAGAGTGAGTGTAAGGTCACATGACCTGAGAGTTGTGTATATCTGTATGTACCGTATTTACGTGAATACACGCACCACCCAGGAAACTAAATATTTCAACAGCAAAAAAAATAGAAACAAACGCAAAAAAAATAATAAAAATTCAGACTAAATACTTGTCTTGAAATTCTTTTTCTTCTTTTAAAAAACTTGTGACTCGTATCACAATGCCGTTTTTCTTGACTAATGCTTACAAAAATAAATATTTTCTATTGTGTTTTGATTGTGTTTGTTTCCTGGTTTTGACTCCTTGCCTGTGTTTTTCATTTTTGACTGTTTTGCCCATGGACTTTGTTTCTAGCCATTAGTTTATATGCTATTTTTAATATTTTAATGATTCTTTATTTCTAATATTGAGCCAATAAAATTGAGCCAATAAAATGCATATATGCATGTCTGCCTCCGGAACCATTTTTTTTTTAAAGACACACAGCAGAAGCGCACTGCTGCATAAAGACAATGCCTTTCCATTTCATTGTGTTTGCTCCTGACTTGTGGAAAAATGGGAACTTATATTTATGTGCATATTTTAAATGAGCGCATAAAAGCACCGCCCAAGTTTTTGAGCGTCTAAAATTGGAATAAAGGGGTGTTTATTTTTGCTTAAATACAGTTTATATAAATTTTGCAGGATACCATATACTCATATTTCATGAATAAGAGTCTTCTGCTTGCATTTTTTCCCTTGTCAGTCAACAGCGACAAAATTTAAACGTGTATATTTTTCGTTTGCTTGCTTTGACGTCATAAACTGGTTGATTAATGCGATCTGTGGAATTGGGATTCCCTCTAAAATAGGAAATAACAGGACAATAAATCTATCTGAAAGACAGCTCAGAGTCTGAATCCATCGGAAGGTCTCTCGGTTGTCTTTCTTCCAACAATCAACACAGTTTGCAGCTTTTTCTCCTCTACATCAACCATCAAACCTCCAGCTTCCACCTTTCCTGCTGATTGCACGTAATGGGCATTTTTACATTTGAAATAATGCTCATTTCAGCTACCAGAAACGCCATGTTAGCAATCTCATGACAAAAATACAAGTCTTGGTCTTCTACTTCTAATTGGTCTAGCCACTTATTTACACCAACACATTTTTTTTTACACCAGAATGTATTGTCTGCTTACTCTGACACACTTCTTCATACTGTAGCGATTCTACAGTGACTGGGAGAGGCTTGATCTTTTGCTGGTTTTCCCCATTTTCTCCTTTTTCTAAATTGTGCACCCTAAATCTTTATGGACTCATCAACAGGTAAACATTTTTTTTGTCAGAGTGCTCGTCACGTGACCATCTACATTAGACCAAAGAAAAGAGAGAGGTTGAAAAACAGAAGCCACAAGTCGCACTGCAGATGTTAAGTTAGATAGTATGTCTCGTCTTATTGGGGCATATCTGCTTAATCAAATCAGCCAGTTATTAGGAACAAAACGAACAAGTTCTGATGTGTTCAACTCACCGGAAGAGACTGTAAGTTGAAAAGTCTTCAACTTACAGTCTATGTAAGTTGACTGCACCTCTGTTACGTAAAGAGTAGCTGAAAACCATACTTGAGTAAAAGTACCGATACCTTACTATAAAAAGTACTTAATTCCAAGTCACCGATTCCAGCACCAATTCCAAGACAACCAAATGAGTAAAAGTCACAAAAAATCCCATTTTAAAAGAACTTGAGGTTTTTACAACTACTCCATGTTTCAAAATGGCAGAAAAAAAATTTGTAACAAAATGTCAGTCTCAGTCAAACTAAAATGTGCAAAAAAGTGCAACCTCTAATTAACGTTCATGCGATTTAGTTCATAATTAGAATCCATTTCGTTCGGCACACTGCAGTTGGCGATATTGCCTTGTTTGCCAAAAAAAAAAGATGCCAACTTGTTGCGCAAAATCACGATATAACGGTAAGCGTCCAATCACATGTAGTGGAGTAGAGAGTACAGATACTCGTGTATGAGAGTAGATAAGTTGTTAAGTAGAAGTAGATATGTTGTTAAGTAGAGAGTAAAAGTTGCTTATTTTTTTGATACTCGGTATAAGCACCAAGTAGCCAAAAACAGTAACAAAGTCCATATACTCAAGTACTTTACACCTCTTTTAAGTAAGTGACATACTGTATGTCAGCAGTGTGTGTTAGTCACACATCACAATCACGTGTAGATTTGCAAGCGCATGTTCCTGGAAAAAAAAAAGGAGAAAAAAAAAACGCCTGCGTGATTTGCCACAACTGCTAATCAGGAGAAAAGCGTGTAGAAATGCAATAGATCTGAAACAACTGCATGGCTCGAGTGGCACGGCCCAGACGGGTCGAGCTTGACAGATGTGTGTGCGGCAGGGCCACAGGTGCGGGTTGTTTTAATGAGACGGAGGAAGCCGTGTGGACTGATGAGTTCTCATTTGTCAAAGCTCCGTGCCGTTTGGTCACTTAGGAGTCGTTTGGAAATGCTCTGCAAGACCCAGCCGTGCCGAATGACACTCATCATCTCCTTCCCTCTGATGAATCCTACGTCTCTTTGTTACAAGACATGGTGTAGAACAGGGGTGGCCAACTCGTGGTCCCAATATCGCCAACTGCAGTGTGCCGAACGAAATGGATTCTAGTTATGAACTAAATCACACGAACGTTAATTAGAGGTTGCACTTTTTTGCACGTTTTAGTTTGACTCTTCTGGAGCTTTCACATAGCATGAGTCAAATATGCACACAGTGTTGACTGTTGAAAAATAACTAATATTATCATGTTGGTGTGGTTATTTTCATGAAATCTGGCTGAGCAGAGGTGTGTGTGTGTGCGGAGTACCGGACAGCCATACTTGAGTAAAAGTACAGATACTTACTGTAAAAAGTACTTCATTACAAGTAACAAGTCACCAATTTCAAAAAGACTTGAGTCAAAGTAGCAAAGTATCCAATTTTAAAAGAACTTAAGTATTAAGAATTATTGTATCCGTACTCAATATAGGCCCCGAAAAAAAGAAATGTGAAAACAAACTATTGTTTTCTAATACAGAAACAGCATCTAACCTCAATGTTTGAAAAACGGTAGAACAAAGTAGATAAATATAACAAAATTAACAAAAAGTCAGTCTCAGTCACTTGTGGTTTCTAATTCACAAATAACGTCCATTACCTTCAGCAGCCTAAAGATGGCGATATTCACCGCGTTCGCCCAAGAAATTAACCGCGATATAAATCAATTTAGGCATCAAAATGTAACGAGTAACGGTAAGTGTCCTTTCAAATGTAGTGGAGTGAAAACTACAGTTACTCAATCAGAAATGCAGTGGAGTAGAGAGTTAAAGTTGCTTATATTTTTGATACTCAGTGCAAGTACGAAGCAATGTACTTTGTTACTTTACTTAAGTATGTTTTTGGCTACTTCGTACTTGCACCGAGTATCAAAAATTAAGGAACTTTTACTCTCTACTCCACTGCATTTGTGATTGAGTAGCAGTACTTTTCACTCCACTACATTTGAACGAACACTTATCGTTACTCGTTACATTGTAATTGTGCGCGACGTGCCGGAATCTATTTATAACGCGGTTAATTTCTTGGGCGGACGAGGTGAATATCGCCATCTTTAGGCTGCTGAAGGTACTGGACGCTTATTGTGAATTAGAAACCACATGAACGCGAATCAGGGGCGTAAAAATGTGTTTTACAAATGTTATTATATAATATATAACGTTATATAATACATATAATATATAATTTACTAGTCAGATTAATCATTTTATTTTATATCTACTTGCAAATGTAAGTGATTGAGACTGACTTTTTGTTCTTTTTATCTACTTTGTTCTACCAGTTTTCAAACGTTGAGGTTAAATTCTGTTTCTGTCTTGGAAAACAATTTGTTTTCACGTTTCTTTTTTTTGGGGGGGCCTATATTGAGCACGAATAAAAATACTTCTTAATAAAAAATGCTACTTTGACTTTTGAATGCTACTTAAGTCGTTTTGAAATTGGTGACTTGTTACCTGTATTGGAGTAATTTTCACAGTAAGTATCTGTACTTTTACTCAAGTATGGCTGTCCGGTACTCTCTACACCCCTGCCCACCGAGTCGGCTCGGCTTGACCCCCCGTGCCCGGCCGCTCTCAACATACAGGGAGTAATTACTCTTGACGAGACGGTAATGGAAAATCGGTGACACAATCCGCGCATAAGCGTGCTCATGCCGAATCGCTCGGCTGCAATCTGCGGCCTGTAATCAGTTTGGATTGGCCATTACACACACCCTACACATCAGTAGCTGCGGTGCACCTGTGAAATGGATGTGGGGTTACAGCTGTGTCCTTAAAACAGCCGTGTTCTGCTTGTTCGCCTTGTTTGCATCGACACGCTCCCTCAGCGAGCAGATTGGGCCACGGGCCAATCAAAACCTCCCAGTGCTCTTCCGTGTGAGCCGGAGTGACAAGCGCGAGCTGTGTAGTGGGCTTCAAAGTGCTTGCGGAAAACGGCTGGAAGTTGTTTGTTTTTTTTTTTCTCCATTTCCACCCGATTTGAAATGCTTCCTGTTTGGCATGGCCAACGTGCGAAGGTTGCAAAGCAAATGGACTGAGCCGCGGACTTGTTGCATCATGCATGTCTGTGTGTCGAAGGATTTGTCTGTTCGGCCTGTGGATGCAGATAACGCTGATTCTCGGGACAGCGGTGCGGTGCCTGCTAACCGCTCTTGTTTTGTGTTTGTTTCATGTGTAATTATTTAGAATTTGCTGGTACATGTTTCTCCCGCCGAGCTCGGTGTGTCTGGCCAATTACGATAAGTGATTACGAGTGCAAAGATGCTTTATGGCTGATTAAAGAACTCTGAACTCATTTACTGTCATTCATTCAAGTCTTCAAGTCGTTTCCTCACGCGCGATTAGGCGTCTACAAACATACACATAATGCGCAGTATGTTCTCTCTTTATTCCACAGATTTGAACAATCGGCTAAATCCTCTAAAGGAATAAACTACAATCGATTAATACATACATTTGGTACTAGGCGGCTTAGTAGTGTAGTGGGTAAGAAAGACTCGTTTGTAATTCTTGTTTGAGGCTTAGTTGAGGTTGTTTTGCATAAATGTTGCAGTGAAAGTGTGAATGGGAGTGTGTGTGTGTGTGTGTGCGTGTGTGTGTGTGTCCCATTTTAGGATTGGTTGGCCAACAATCTAGGGTGTGAATACCACTTTCAGGCAAAGAGTTGCTGGGATTGGCTTCAGATCCCAGAGGCCTAAGACTGGAAGAGCAGTTCAAAAAATGAATGGATTGCAAGAATGTCGCACTCAAAATAAAGGAATAATTCATGTGCTTTGGGATAAACAGAAAAGACGAGAGATGGTTGGGAGTGCAAATGCGAGCCCGGAGATGAAGAACTGAGTTATTATAGTATGTTGTCCATTGGTTGGCGTGGAAATTTGGTTCTTTCCAAAAGGCAAGTGGATTGGAAGTCCTGGAAGAGTGAACTAGAGAATGCATGGACAATTAGAAAGAATGTCTTGCCCTAGGTTCAGTTGGGACTGGCTTCTTACGATTAGGAAATGGTTGAATGGATCTGTCACGTCTCTTTGGTCGGGAACCACACATGACACAGTGGTTGCCAGATCTTGGTGATTTAATAAAGAAAACTCCAAAACACGAATACCAAACAAGACATGGCATGATAACCAGAACTAAAAATAACACGGAAGTGAAGACAAACATAGAAATGACTTCAAAAAAACAACAAAGGAACAGGTGACGGCTTAAAACACTTAGAACACTTATTGACACAGGTGGAATCAATAACACTGACGATGAGAAAGACAAGGCAAGAACTAAAGGCTCCTGGGAACTGGAGTCCCACAGACAGATACAATGCCATCCCCAAGACTCTTCACCAGGAGGAGCAGCGGAGCAGGAGCGTTACAGAATCCCATAAAGAAGTTGTTCCACCTATGACTTTCATTGAGATGAAGTTGAGCACTGATTCAACTCATTATGTGTAGACAAAGCGATAAACTTAGCTTTGAGGACCATAGCGGGAATCCTGGCCAAGGATCAAGAGGTAAAACTACTGGCTGCAAGTTTCCCCAACAGTGTTGACAACCAGCCACCAGTGTTTGCCTTATCTCCAAGACGATTGGTGGAAGATGGTATATCAACAGCAGCCAGTCCACACTGCCTGTGCTGTTAATCTGTTAAAGGTCAGACAAAGCCTTCAGGCTGATCACACTGAGAGTTGCTGGCTCTCTGATCAGCTTAACCACCTGAGATAGAGAGAGCGAGACTGCACACAAGCGATGACTATCAGACCCCGGAGACTCTCTATTGTGTAGAGGTGCGTTTAGTTGAACCTTTACATTTTGCTATAATCTCAGCAGAGCCGGTCGAGGGACGGCGAGGCATACGGAAAGTGAGAGGTCCTATTAGAGGTTAGTGACCACGAGAAGAGTTCTCCAAAGATGATAGATTACTCGCACTGGCTTTCCAAAGAATTAGCATATGATTCAGTCTAGTAATTATGCAAATGAGATTTTATCTAAGTCGGTTCTTTGTAAATGACACGTGAACCAGCTAATGCATATATGACCTTTGCCAATTAGCTCAAGATATTGATGGTCTTGCTATAGGTCATTTATGGTCCAGAGATTCCCTTGTGATGAAAGACAAATGGACATTTTGAGATATTTTGGATTTACAAACTAAACTGCTACTGGTAGTACTATCGTATTTAAAACTCCCTGGTTTTTCATGCACTAAATGAAAATTATAAAAAAATCTGGTTCAAATACGTTAATATTCTCTTAAAATACAATTTCTTTTTTTAACAAACATGTGACTTTGAAGAATCAAAGCTAATTATTATCTGGTTTTATATTTTTATTATATTAAATTATATGGTTATTATCCCCTATTTAGCGTTTTGATTGTGTCTGTTTTTTTACTCCTTGCCCGTGTTCTTCAATTTCGACTGTTCTCTTTCAGCGATTACACATTGGACCCGTTTGTAGAATGCTGTATTTTGTTGGAGTTTGATGACCAATTCTGGCCAAGATGATAACTAAAATGACCTGATCGTTTTATATCTTGGCCTGTGGGCTGCGTTCCACTGAATTAAACATTACAGCTCCGTGATGTACAAGTTGTGGTTTGGAGTTCAAGAGATAACACGGACCCTAATTGCGAAGCCTCGCACCTCAGAGATGCAAAAACACGCTTAAAAACGCACACTTCAACTAGCCTTGACGCTTTTTATTTTAAGTAGAAATTGGATTCCCAGGGAAAACAATTGTACCATTGTGTACCGTAATGAAACGTCACTTTAAATAAGGTGTCTGATAAACGCACAAGGGAAGCGAAAATGCACTATAAGAACGGCTGAACATAGACCAAGCATTGTTGTTGTGTCAACTTGATGCGTTTCAAATTGTTAGCGATAAACACACCCTGCTGCCGTCCTCCCTTTCCCACCCACCAACACATGGACTTCTGCCCCACAGCGCTCACCGTCTATCACACAAGCTTTCACCAGCTCAAACAACAACCCGTTTTCAGATGAGCACACTTAGCTGCCAAGTGCACAGGCCCTTGAGCTGCAGCTAATGCCACACAATCGTAAGCCTCTCTGTAACTGAAACAATGGCATATAAATAACTTGAAATATGGAAATGGGAAGAATATGGGAAATGGTGCCGGACCGAGTAGACAGCCCTGCAGAGCTCTCTGACTCCATCCTGGGCAATTATCACAGTCAGAGTCAAACCTATTAAACAACAGGGTCAATTAAATGTTCGTTGTGAACTGAATAGTTCCTCTCCACGTCATTAACGGCGGCTCATCCCATTATTTCCTGCTGAGATCAAATTCGGTGAGAAGTCGCTATGATTTCTCTGTTCATTAATGTGTCTGTGATAGCCCGTTTTTTTTTTTTATATATATATATATATATATATGTAAAAATATATATATATAATTTGCAATATGCATATATATATGTATATTTATTAGGGCTGTCAAAGTTAAAGTGTTAACGCATGCAATTAATTTAATTAGTTTATTGCTCCAAGTTTTGTTTATCTTAAAATATTCAATAAAGTGTAGCATGAATAATTGCATGACCATATTACTTTGAAGATTTATTTATCCATAAACTTCCATCCATTATTTTAATGGAAAACTAGTAGAAATAATAGAATAGAATAGAATAGAATAGAATAGAATAGAATAGAATAGAATAGAATAGAATAGAATAGAATGCCTTTATTGTCATTGCCTCACATCGTTACAATGAAATTAAGACAATTATTCCGTTTGGCGCAAACATAAGGACTCAAATTGTGACTCAAATTGCATAAAGTGTTGGACATTTCTGACTCTATTTAGCTTCCATTTTGTCTGAATGGTCAAGTTGGCCCAAACATTATCTTCTTAACAAAACATGTAGCAATCATTACAAATAAGAAAACTGAACCATTTTTTGTTTATGTGTAGATTACACCAACTAAGACAATCAGGAGAAGTTTCAAAGTGAAAGAATACTTTAGATTTTTTTAAGTTTTAACACGAGTCAATTTGACCCCAACAGTATCTTTGTAACATAAACATGTAGCGTGGTGTTACAAATATGTGAACTGAAATATTATATTTTTTACATTATAATTACACCAAATAAGCCAAGCAGGAAAAGTTTCAAAGTGAAAAAATACTTTCAAGTATTTTTAAAACACTTTTCAACTCGATTTGACCCTGACATGGGCAGCAACTGGGCAGCAATGTGAAAACACACCAACAAACCCTCTAAAACTGTGTGTCGTCCAGTAAAACATGACCGTTTTATCTCCTCGACGGTAAAAGCATGTGGAAAAATGGACGAAACACACCAGGGTGCAATTTTCATGTCAACACGGGGTCCGGGCCCTCGACGTGGCTTTTGTTTTCTGACAGAAGCTAAACCCACTATAAAGATAAAAAAAAAAGGCCATTAGACGAATTTGTTCTGCCTGCCAGCTTACATCCACCAATCGCACGCCTGCATTCATGAACGCGACAACCCTGTCACCCCTTTGATGTGTGTGTGCGTGTGTGTGTGTGTGTGTGTGTGTGAAGAGCAGTCAGGGTGTTGATGTAGAGGAGATCAGTTCGAACCATCCAAGCACTGCCTCTGTTATTAATAGTCTCCGTGGTGACATTCAACCAAACAAAGGGCATGTGGAGAATAGACTGCTGATGGAGAGGATCCGCAGAAGAGCTGGTGTCAGTTGCCTCCACGTTTGTGTTTGAACATGGTCTGTTCTTTGTGTCTGGTGTGTGTGTGTGTGTGTGTGTGTGTGTGTGTTGCATGGTAATTCCTCCCAAAGTAAAGTGATTTCCATTGTCTTTGAAGACGTCAGGAGGAGATGAAAGGGTTTCCCATTCCCTCCATTCCCCCGTCACACAGTCTTTTCGTTCGCTCTGCTTCCCAACAACTGCTGCGGATTTCGCAAAAGGGGCATTTTGCAATTAGGATATGTGGTTATCGATGTTACTGCTAATGCTTTAAGGCTTTCGGAATTATTATAGGGCGGTGAAAGTGGCAAATACACTGCAAAAAATACATTCTTGATGAGCTAAACAAACTTGAAATTTGACAATAAATCTTGGTATTTTTTCTTGCAAAATAAATTAACTAGGTTAGGATTAAGAGTGTGTGATTACTTTCCCTATTTCAAGGGAAAACAAAATAGGATTTGAATTTTCTAGAAAAACAAAATGCTAATTTTGATGATTTTTTACACTAAATCAAGATATTTTTCAAAGTAGACATTATGTTTTAACACAGAACTTCCCGAGACAAGAAATGTTAAGTAAACATTTCATATTTTAAGAACACAATGTTTCTCAATTTAAGAAACTAGCCACTTTTTTATATTGAATCCAATGAGAACAAGAACTGAAATGCTCAAACAAATCTACGGTGTAACAAGATTTTTTGTCTGGTTTTATTCTGTCTTACTAAGTAAAATGTTCTCAACCCTTTGGGGATTTTTTTTTTTCAAATATTTTTTTTGCTCATTTTGTTTTTTATTTTCACATTTTTTCCACGTTGATTTTTTGCAGTGTAGAAGAAGATTGATAGAGTTGCAAACAGTTGCAGTAGAACGACGCCAAACAACGTCCCTGACGGTGACTTCGGACTGACTATCTATATTTAAAAACTGATTTTTGATTTTCTCTGAGGTCTGACCATCAGAACTGGCCTACATCTACAACCTACATTCCTCGTATATGTTTTCCAAAAATATGCATTATTTTGCATATTGTATAACATGCACAATTCCACATTCATTAAGTAAAATTAAACCAAAAAATAAAATAATAAAAAATGTTGTTGAAATACATAAATAATTTGAATTAAATAGCGGGAAATTGGCACATCAAAACCAAATTGTATTTGTGGCGAATCAATTCCACATAGTAAAATGTGTAGTGAAATGCTTTGTCCAACTCGACATTTTATTAAAATGAAGGTTAAAACCAAAATAAAGTTCTCAAGACAACAGATTAAATTCGATTTGACAGAAAAATGTGGATGCAAAAAAATACGGCAAATAAAAATAAATAAATAAATAAATAAAAAAAATGTATATAAAAAATACAATCTATAGGATGAATCACATGCAAGCAGAAAATAAAATGTTACATTTATAAGAAATGTATGCCACACATTTCCAGTACTGTGTGTGTACGCGCGAGTAGTATGAATGTGAGCAAACACTCTATAAATCTCTATATATCCCCTGACTTATGAATATTTTAAGGGCAACTTTGAAGAGAATACAGCAATATCTTGTGCATACACATTTCCACATTTGAAAAACATGGTGTAATGACATTTGATTTGTAGCTCCTTTGCATACGCACCCTTGTTACTTTCATTTTTTTTTTCACTTATCTACAAAATTCTTAATATACTTGAGAGTAATAATCCACAGTTTATGTTTTATTGTTCTTAATTTGTCCGGGATTTGATGATTCGATTATGGATAATTCAATTGATATTGCGCATGTTGAGACCCTCAAGGTCACAGCAGATGACACACACACACGCACACACACACACACACACACACACACACACATGCATACAAGTTCAAATTACCGGCAGAATAGTGGCACATCCGGGCAACCACACACACACACACACTCACTCTTTTTCCTAATTGTTGAACACAAATAAATAATAGACATTTTCCTCTTTAAAGACTAAGAAAAGCGCTATATAAATGAACTTCAACTTGAACCTATGGGCAATAATTCGTTTGTTCACCCGAAACACACATTTTTGGACTGTAGGAGGAATCCAGAGACCCGAAACCTTGAGTATGTACCAAAAACGCAAATCATATCTAGTGTTTCGATTATAGAAATAAGCTTTTTTTTTTAGCCGCTAAGCCAATTTTTCCAGATTTGTGAGACCCTTGATTCCTTAACATAAAGTTGTGAACAATACAAACATTATTACTTAGACAAACATCTCAGCTGATTCGTTTGTCTATGTACTTCTGCTGAAGACACCATCCCAACCCACACTCCTGACTTCACATGAGCATCATTACAAATCTAAAGCAAGGAGCCGAATTAGACTTGTCTTCACCCAGTAACCCACCTTGAGGACTTGTCATCTCTCCCAAGCCGAGTGGTAATGGGCAGGGAAGCTGGTTTTGGCCATGATGAGCCGTACTAATGTTGGATAGACATTTGAATTCACGAGCAGTGCCACTCAGAATGGTGCAATTGAGAGCAATAGAGGGAATAAGATTCAAGCCTCTCATCCATTTGGCCAACAAACCTCTTGGCCAACAAGTTCTGGCCTAGCAGAGGACAACCGGGCTGCCTAGGTGATGCAGTTCCTCATTACACGGCTACTTCGGGAAAAAAGCAGGTTTGACGCATTGCACAGGCAGAGCTCGGGCTTATTGGAGTGTGTTTAATTTCGTTTTGCAGAGCGCCCGGGTCAATACGGTAGTATCAATTACTCAATTCCTCATTCACTCCCTCTAATTATCTCTTGCTTAAAGAAAAAAAAAAACTCGGTATGGTGATGGGCTTGAGCATTAGCGATAGGCGCCTGTTGGGTCTAAGACCATTTAAAAACTGGTTCTTTGTCGAAAACAACTGTACTCTATATTTTGTGATCTATATTAAGTATTAAAACACACAACATGATTTTGAAGTTAATATCAAAATCGCAAAATGTATGGTTCCTTCAGATCTCTCTCAGCTTCTATCTCTGTCTTCTGTCTCTTCTCTCTCAACCTCGCTCCTCAGTTTATAATCTTTATTCAGACGAGAAAAGATTGACGTAGACGTAACCCAAGCCAAGAAATGTGTAGGAATCAGTTGCAGATGACAAACAGTTGAGAGCATGAAGAATAATCTCCAAATGCCATTTCAGGACATGGAATAGTTAGGAGCAAAGAGACAGTTACGGGAAGTTTGCGAGACACTTGCTTACTTGAAGGTTTTAGTACTGGACAAATCTGATTTGTGACAAGCACTTAGAAATTTTCAGCTTGATCTTTTTCATCTGCGATTCAAGCAATATAATATAAGAGTACTTAGTATTAAACGTTTAAGGCGTTTGAAAGCTGATTTTCCTTAACAGCGCGAGAAAACCCGCAGTTAAACGTCTATTTTTTCGAGAGCTCCATGAGAAGGCCAGCAGTGGTCCGCCAACACGGAGTTTGAATTTACAGATCGTTCGCCATCGGAAAGGTGATCATTAAGATTCAGGCGCTGTTCATCTGGTGATTATAGGGCCCGTGATGAGGGACAGAGTGGCGGTGGTCTTGCTCGTTTCTGTCTCCTAATAAGCTCCATCGATGGAACTCAGCAATCCGCCGGATAAAAACCTGGAGAAAAACCAGATCGGACAGATCGGGTCTCCTGGGGTCACTTAATGGTCATGCCAGGTGAGGAGACGACAAGAAGGAAATGGATAAAATGCTGTAATGGTCTCTAGTTGGTAAACCAGCGTTTCTGGCTTCTAGTTTCCGTCTGATTGGTTTTTCGAAGCTGTGCTTCTTCTCTGGATCCTACCTGCTGTTTAAATAATTCATCCCGCAACCCAGAGCGCACCACTACTTGCTGCATATGAACCAACCCGGCGTTCTACTGCGGTTTGTGATGCAGATCTAAAAAAGCCGGACTTCCCCAAGGTCAGATCAAACACGCTTTCCTAGCCGTGTAGATCCTGTTAATCACAGTCTTTACACCTTAAAACTAGAACTTTCTGCAGATTCCCATGGAAATACGTGCCTGTGAATCAATGAATCTCGTTGCCAGTTAAGACCCCCATCTAAAAACGCCTAAAAAAAGCAGATTTTTACATTTTGCATACATTCAAAGTCATTTCTAAGTGTTGAGCAGCATATGCGTAGCACTGCATCAATACACCTACAATGTTACATTGTCCGATGAGAAAACCAATATTCTCTATTTTTAGCCGCATTAATTCACAAAAATGAAATAGATATCGACTCGCTCGCTAAACCATGTTTGGCTTGTGTGAATCAAGCACAAAAGTTTAAAAAACAGAGAATGTAGGGAAGACAAAAAACATAATAACCAACAAGGCCGACACAAGGGATCATGGGAAACTGAGTTCTGCATGTTTTTTAACTGATGGAAGTGATCTAGCAAAATTCTGTACATCCAGTGGTGCATTGTTCTGTTTTTAATCAGAAAAATAACCTTTATTTTCTTTTATCAGAAAATAAAACCTATATCTAGTGTCTTGCTGTTCTCATTTCTTGGTGTGTTTCAAGCCTAAATTCAGGATGAGTAAATCACCCAAGTTCATTTAAAATTGTATTTTTGTTTAACTCAAGTCTTCTTGTAATTGGTGAGTTGTAACTTCTAATGGTCATTTATGCAGTGCATAAATGTACTGTACTCAAGATTTTCAGGTACTCATTGAAACAAGATACCAGAGGTTAGATTCTACAGAAATATCGTATTTACGCAAATATAATCACCTCTTTTTTTCGAATTTTGGACGCAATGTGTTATCACCGAAAGAGTCAAAACAGTCGAAAATGAAAAACATGGGAAAGTAGAAAGTCCAAGGAAAATACACTATCAAAACGCTGGGACTGCTAAACAGGGGATAAAAATCCTTCGCTTTAATTCTCTTCACACGGCACAGAACTCGACGGGCCTTCCGCAGATGCTTTGTGTTTGGAGTGCAAAGACTCTTGGGATATTAAGTTCTGATCACTAGAATCGACTTAATGTCAACTAATCATTCAAGTAAACCAATATCAAATATTATACGAGTCACAATAGTATGTTTAATAGAGTATAAAGGAGAACATAATTGAACCAGAAATGTAAAAAACTAAAACATTTTTTTTGTAGAATTTTTATTTTGTGCCTGAAAAATCCGGGGGTTGCTTATATTCGCATAATTGCGGTATGATAAATTGGTGAATCGACAAAGACTCACTTCAAACACACAACTACAAAAAGATGTGGATCTGAACTGGTCCTGAACCCCGCTGGACACTGGAGCTTCATCAGTGTAGTGGAACAGCTTAGAAGATCAACAAACCAGCGGATGTTTAGCAGCATTAAAGAATCGAGCCGCGTCTTGTCTAGTCAACCAACTAATAACCAGCTTCGACCAGCTTAGATTGATTTTTTTCTCTCTTAATAACGCCCGTCGAGCTTCAGTTCAACCCGGCCCGCGACATGACAGCGGTTTCATTCAACACAGCACCTGTCTCTGGATCTCAGATTCACAGTTTGCTCTCTCAGGGTTTGTTGGTATTAGCAGAAAGTGGTGTTGTTGTGGTTTAGCCGACCTAGCAGGGCTCTGTTAGCAGGAACTACACAGGCTCCAGCAGTTTTACCGAGTGCCTGTCTTGTCTCCAGAGTCCTGCCGGTGCAACTTGCAAACACAGTGTTAATTGAGAAGAAACTCTCGACGCTGGCGAGGCCGGAATGTGAGCGGTTGGAAAGCGAACAATTCACGGAAACTTTGAAATTCGTTTCTTATATTTTGTCTTGCCGAGTACAAAGATAGTTGCTTAGCATGGGGCACGTCTCTGATAGTTCAGATTTGGACCATGAAACTTACCAGAACTTAAGACTAAGTTTTTTGAACCGGGCTAGAAATATGTCAGAATGTCGGAAAAAATATTATTGATATTTTTTTGAATTAGCAACACTTTTGATGACGGGAATTGTTGTGGCTTGCATGTTTTCAAGGTAAATATGATTGTTCTTGTAAACTGTAACTATTTTGAAACTATGTAACTATTAAAAGTAACTACCGTATTTATGCGAGTATATATATAAATAATATATCATAATTAATAAAATATATTAATATAATAAAATAAAACAATATAATAAAATATATTTTTTCTTTATTTAACAAACCTAGATTGTCACTCGTTTCACTTCAATGTCGTTTAGCTTGAATAATAGATTAAAAAAAAAAAATCTATTCTAGTGATAGATAGACTCCCAGAAACCTCAACGTTCCCATGAGCCTTTGTCATTTTCAGGCAAGGTCTTTATCAGACACAATGATCATTATTGTCCTGTATTGTTTTGCCCTGTGCAGCAGACCAAGCGTTTTATTGTGTTTGTTAAATGGTTTTGACTCCTTGCCTGTGTTTTCGACTGTTCTCTCTCTGTCCCGACACTTTTGCCTAGGACTTTATCTCTTGTCAATAGCCCTGGACCTGCTATTTGGTTTGTCGTCTCTGTCTATTCCAATATTAATGTAGTCATTTTTTTCTCTGTCACTGTGTGTCTAATGTTATTTTTTTATTTCCGGACGTATTTTTTTTATTTGTGATTACTCCTGATTTGAAATATGGAAAAATGGGTGCCTGTATTTTTACACATATAAGCATGCCCCAAGTTTTTAAGCGGCTAAAATGTTAAAAAACGGGTGCTTATATTTGTGTAATTACAGTATCCATTGTGTATTTTTTGCTCTAATAATTTAAACAATGTATTTGCCTTGACTGGATTTCCCTGTGTGAGTTACAAGAACATAACATTTCATTTGAACAAAAGGCTCCTTGTTTTTATTTTACCAATACACATTTTTTAATGCACTGAAAAACCTCAAGCTCTCCCTGCGAACTGAACCCATGACCTTTGGCCTTTCGTATTCCAAGAACCAGCTCCGATGATTGAGCTGAAGCAAAGCATTTCATTACACCGCTTTACATCATCCAGCCTCGCGTCCTGTCGAATGCCTCCTGTGCCATTTATAGTCGACTCCTTTCAGAAACACTTTAAACCGACTTTCCCGTGACCCTTCAAACGCATCTTGCTCTTGGCCCAAAATATTCCACACGCCTGCCTTCCACAAAAAGCACCCAACTCCATTAGGAAACAGGCAACGAAGATCCCAACGGTGACTTTTACTAAATTAGTCATTAGCGCCTTCCACGCAGCAATGCCGGAAAAATGTCAGAACGACTACTGTTCACACAATCGCTGCCATTCCCGCAATTTACCGGAAAAGAACTATTCACACAGCGTTTACAAAATCCCGGCATTTTTGGTGACATCATCAACTGGCAACATGCTTTAAACAGCTGCGCTTTTGTAAACACGAATAATGGCGGTAATTGTTTCATTCGAAACGCTTTGATTTTGCTGTGATTTCGCTGAGGACATTTCCGACTGTGATTTCTGTAAACAGCGAGGAGTGCGGACCCACGCCAGCAGTTAGTGACGTCAGCGTACTGAACTTCTCCGTCGTTATTCTAGTAATCTTCATTCCGCTTTCACACAGGGCAGAATGCAGGCAATATACCGGGAACGTTAATTCCGGCAATCTTCGTTCCACATTCACACAGGGCAGAATTCAGGAAATATACTGGGATTGTTAATTCCGGCAATCTTCGTTCCACATTCACACAGGGCAGAATTCTGGAAATATACCGGGAATGTTAATTCTAGCAATCTTTGTTCCGCTTTCACACAGGGCAGAAGTCTGGAAATATACCGGGAATGTTAATTCTGGCAATCTTTGTTCCGCTTTGCTCCAAACAATAATTCCGCCAACCTTTGTTTCAATTTCACACAGGGCAGAAGTCTGGAAATATACCGGGAATGTTGATTCCAGCAATATTTGTTTCGCTTTCACACAGGGCAGAATTCAGGAAATATACCGGGAACCATAATTCCGGCAATTTTTGTTCCGCATTCACACAGGGAAGAAATGTACCGGGAACGTTACAGGTGCCTATCCCGGCACATTCCCGGATCGAATTTCCCAGCATTTGTCTGTTCACACACAAGTGCCTGCAGGCAATTCACCGGTATTTTGCCAGTAATGTCTGTATATTTGCTATTGAGTGTAACAAAAAAACTGATCCATTTTCAACCTTGCCTTGCACTTTCAAGGCCCTGTTTATAAAGGGTGTCCGGTAAATCTGCATGTGAAATCAGATAATTGCTTGAAAACCGAGGGGTCTGCTGTAATTAGCGCGCCGCTGGACCCCGGACCGGCGGACGCGGAGGTCAAGGTGTGCGGCTAAACGCATGTCTTAGCTCACGCCGCTCACAGCGTAGGTGGCATTATCAGCAACTTAATTGGAAGCGAGTTTTGATCTCCGCCGAGGATTAATTTGGGGCTGCGTTACAGCTTGTCAAACAACAGGCTATTTTCAATTAACGCATGATGAATCTTTGATGACCGAGTCACGTGTTTTAGCGACGCGAGCGTGGCATTTTTCTGATGTCCCATTTGCAGCGTGTACCAGGGCTAGTAATTACTCCAGCGCACTTCCCGACAAAGAGCCGGTGGAAAATACGACTTCAAGACGAG
This sequence comes from Paedocypris sp. Pulau Singkep, assembly GCA_017309775.1. Taxonomy (NCBI): domain Eukaryota; kingdom Metazoa; phylum Chordata; class Actinopteri; order Cypriniformes; genus Paedocypris; species Paedocypris sp. Pulau Singkep. The sequence goes on along the minus strand of MU204293.1, from coordinate 1,234,882 downwards.
GCTCTGAAACGCGGAGATAACAGCGGCGACGCCATTATTCGGCGTGGCGGGAGGGAAATGATCGCATTATGGTTTTTTTGTGCGCGCAACCAACCTACAGTAAATCCACTGAGCTTGAATCAACCGTGTGGGTCCACAATTATTAAGTGTGGTAGGAAATGCTAAAATAGATCCGGTGGGCTGTTTCTGTTGGAGGTCACACGGGACGCCGGGCTATAAATAGCTGGTTTTGAGGAGCGCTGGCAGCACACGAGAGGTGAGTGGTTGGGCTGCTTAAAGAGTGAAAATGACCTTGGGTGCTGGATGAATCGGAGCTGGGCCTGCTGGGCCCTCACACCACTGCCCACGTGCAGGAGAGTCAGACCCAAATGTGCCCATGCTACATGCCATTTTCTCTTACAGTTGATCCTGGTGTTTAACGGTTTTTCTTTCTTTGAATTTGAA
>MU204293.1:1193260-1206128 GCA_017309775.1 Paedocypris sp. Pulau Singkep | reverse complement strand
CTCTGTCTGCCTGTCCATCGATCCATCTATCTATCTCTTTATGAAGATAAATATATAGATAGATACTTGTTGGGACAAATAAAATCTGTCTATCTGTCTGATATCTATTCCCATGTTGGTCGGTCTGTCTGTCTCTATACATCAATACTTCTATCCATCCATTTATGTCCGTCTATCCATCAATGTATCTGTCTGTCTGGCCTTCTACTTTTACATCCTTCCATCGTTCCATCCATCACCCTTCTGCCCATCTACACATCCATCCATCCATCCATGTATCTGTATGCGTGTCGGTCTGTCTACGCATCCATCCATCCATCCATCCATCCATTCATACATACATACATATATCTACCTGTCGGTTTACCTGTCTGTCTCTATACATCAATCCTTCCATCCATCCATCCATTCATTTATCTGGTCTGTCAGTCTGACCATAAATCCATTCCTTCCATCCATCCATTCATCCATCCATCCATCCTGCCACTTTTCTCTATCTTTCTGTATGTCTGTCTTCCCACACTGTCTGTGTATGTCTGTTTCTCTTCCCATCCATTTATTCAACCATCCATCCAACTGTCCTTCCATCCACCTATCCATCCATCTGTTAATTTTTCTCTCTGTCTGTCTGTATTTCAATCTGTCTGTCTTTCCACAGATCCATCCATCCATCTGTCAGTCTGTCTGTCTTGCCATTCAACCATCCATCCATCCATCCATCCATCCATCCTACTCCCTTCCACTAGTCAATCCATCTATACATTCATTCATCCATCCATCTATCTATTTATCTATTCACCACTCTATCCATCCATCCATTTATCTGGCCTGTCAGCCCATTTATTCATCCGTCTATCTCTACATGTCTGACTGTCTGTCTATTCACCAATCCATCCATCCATGTATCTGTCCCTCTCTCCGTCTACCTATATAACGTGTAAATGTTTCTTCGTTTTTCCTTCCATGCATCCACCCACTCACTCATCTCATTGTCTGCCTCTCTTTATAAATCCATCATCTACCTGTCGATATCCATATACTTTACGCAAGTGATCCGGGAGCCATTTGTCCAGTCAATCCCTCCAGGGAAGTGGTCATCCACGGACCCCCAAGTCAAGAAGACACGGGGTTAATGACGGCAGGAAGCGTGAGCGGTCCTCGCTGGAGCCGCGGAGGCGGTTAGTCATGGATAATGAATGATATTACTTTCCCAGGGTTGAAGCTTTTGTCTCATTACTTGGCGAGACTCAAGGGACGCCGGTAGTATTGGCAGTCCCATAAAGTCTTTCTACCTGATGGTCCGCACTGTCCATCTGCCACTAGCCCTGTCTTTAGCTGGACGTGGAGTTTGGGATTAATGGGCTGTTGTGTCGTCAGATTGATGCGTCTGCTCCGTGCTGATTAATGCATCAGCGCTGTGTCTTCACTACTTTTTCTTCTTTCTTGAGCGATTTATCATCCTCGATTGTGGCTTGTTAAGTCGGGAACTGTCCCGAGCTCTTGCTGGACTTTTTTTTTATGAAGTAGTGCTTAAAGTGACCCATCGTCCACTTTTTACGTCGTGCCCGGGTTTTAAAAATTCACGAATATGTCAGTTTTTTCACTCTTTGTAGGTTCGCCACCCGTGCTTTCATTTTTTGAGAACTGATTATATCAAATATCGTGTAAATCAAATTTTTACTGCAGCATCTCATGCGAATCAACTCATGTATTTTATGAAGACAACGCTTTTTTTTTTACTTCTGATTGGGTAAAACTGTCTGTGAGGAGGGCGGGGCTTTAGGCAGAGTCTGCAAGTGTTTCAAAACTTGTTTGTTAAGGTTGTTTGTCAGGTCAGACACGTACATATTAATTTATTTAAATATGAATTATATGTTTGTTAATTTGTTAGTTTGTTTTTTAGTTGCCCATGTAACGGAAATTAAATAATAAATTGAAACTCTCTATACAATTAAATGATCTGTCGTATAAAAACCTTCTAACTGCTTACTAATATTGCTCACTAACAGAGATATTATAGTTATTATTAGGTATATTGTTGAAGCTGGATGTTCTAACAGAATAGTCGATATTTAGAACAATATTTCATATCAATATTTAATTCGTTAATTATTAATAAGAAAAGAGTCTATAACTAATATTTAGTTACAGATTTAATATTTTACAGATGTAATTTGTTTTATTACAGAAGCTAGTTTTGCACCCCTGAAGCATATTAAATGTTCACACTGCAAAAAATGCACATGAAAAAATAAGAAAATAAAGAACTAAATGAGTAAAACATGACTTAAATCAAGTAAAATTATCTGCCAATGGGGTGAGAACATTTTACTTGATAAGACAGTTTGAAACAAGACCTACCTTCTTGAAACAAGCAAATTAATCTTGTACTCGTAATTTTAAGCTAGTTCATTTATCTTGTCTGAAAAAAAACAAACCAAGATTTATTGTGTAATTTAAAGATCTCTTTGCTTGTCAATAATTCATTTTTTGTATTTTTGTCAGTGTATCAACCTTCGAGAAGACTGTTTGAATTAGTCTCAATTCCCACAAACCTTGGAATGACTAAAACTCCCGAGTCACAATGATGTGTTTGCGACAGTGCTTCACGGTATTTGTGTTGTTTTTTGTCAGTTTGGCTAAAATTCTAGTGACGCTTTGCTGTGTAAATTTGCTTATCGCATGCTATTTCTTCTCTGCGGAGAAACTGACCTTTTGAAATGAGTGGCGGAATGTGTCTAAGTATTTGATTATTAGGCTTCGGGTTGTTTTCAGATGCTGCTGGAGACAAGCGCAGATGCTGAGATTTCGAACGCCGTTCCACGTTATACATACTAAACATCACAGCTTGTTTTTTTTTAATGTAGATGAGAGAAAAATGTGAGGATATTTCAGTGTTGGGCCGTTAAGGGCGTTAATGTGCTGCGCTAATGCGCGACTCTTATTGCGCGATAAAAAAAAATCTCTAGACGCAATGATTTAGCAGAGAAACACTGGGCCTGCAGGCGGAAAGTTAAATAAAAAAGTAATAAACCTTCACCAAAATAACTCACGCATGGAAATCTCTAGACTCTGGAACTAAACATCACTAACGTACAACACTTAACACTAATATATGCACGCCGAGAGCTAGCGACTGAAGACAGGGAACGCACTTTTAAAGACAAGATCAAACTAACAAGACAAAATAATCATTAATCGAACAACAAATGTGACAATGAGGACATATCACAAGCAAAAATAATGTTTAAACAAAGTTCCGTCACTCTTTTGTTTGCCACAGGAATCCTGTACCCAAGTCAAATTTCACTGTATTGGCGAATTGAATATGAGTCAACAAGTAAAACAATATTCGTCACAATAGTTACAATATTACAAAATTAGAAGTTACAATTGTATGTGGAGCGTTTTCCAGAAATATTTTGAAGTGGTTGTCCATGCCTACAGTGAAATTACTACATCAATTGTGACGTTCAAACATGGATGCAGCTATGAAGCCGACGGGGTTGCTTCAAAGAACTTTTTTCTGTTTTAAAGTCTTTCAATGGAAATCTCAAAAATGCCAACATTATTTGCACCTAGTGCAATGTCGAGTTGTCCCATGTACAACTTGCATCATTTGATGCATGTCTTAGCTAAGGTGTTAAATATTTCCTATGTATTAGAGATTAATTTAGAGATTATTCTGGATTAAATTAAATCTAGATACAGTACTACAGTAGTTATGATGCTTGTTAGTTACAATTTAACAAGCAACTTCATCATAAGCACCTTCTTTCTTTTTTGGTCTTCGGACTTTCCAGAAACCTGATATTCTGCGTAAATTATTTTCTTAACAATATTTCTTATACTTCTTTTAACAAACCGAACTTGTGACTTTTACATGAATAATAGATGAAAAACAGAACGTTAAATTTTTTTCTAAAAATGTAGTAGTGTAGGTGGTGCTATGATTTAAATGTAAATTTCACATCTTTTTTAAGCAAACTAGTGCAATTTTTGAGGTCAGTTTAAGAAACTATTTTGCCTAAAAGATTAAGAAAACGAGAATTCCCATTTATTTCAAGAGAATTGGTTCAATTGGTTTGCGTCACGTTTTAATTGAGTCATGATCATTTGAATCTCAACACGTGAAGTGATCAAATCCCATTTTGATGAGCAGCAGATGAAGAGTGAACGTTAAAAGAAAAGTGCTTTATTAATCGGAAAGAAAATCAGCTGCTCCAATTCAGCAGTTGAGCTTGTTCCTTAGCAGAGCCAATGAGAAGCTTGCATGTGTTCCTTGTAGTTCTTTAACTTTTTTTTTTTTTTTAACTAAAAAAAAAGCATAAACATTTTTACATTAACTGTTATGTTATAACAAGGATATATTGAAGCGATTTCTCTTAAAAGATGGCAATATATGTTTAAATAATGTAAATAACCATCTCACCCTCATCTCACCCCTACTGAATGAGGTTGAGGCTCAATGATTTCACTCTGTCTAAAATTCTGACTGTGTGAGGCTGTTGTGTCCTTACTGTTAAAGATCTTAATAGAGAAGATTATTTAATGAGTGGAATCTTTTTGTGAGGAAATATATGGAAATGTTGTTCTTCAGCCAATCAGGTTTTTAGTAGTCAAACCATCAATCATCAAAACAATTGATAACGCTGGGTTTTATATTCTCAAATTGAAAAGCACAATCCACTTAGAATTGTTACATTTATAATTTTAGGCTGAATTTTTCAAGATTCTTTACATTATTTTATCAAGTAGGTTCTACTTAAACTACTTAAATATAATTTGTGTAATATGTTACCACACCTTTGTAACGTAAATAGCATGTTACATTATACACCGTGCAGTTTACCGAAACAGAGCTGAACCCAAACGCTAAACAATGCAAACGCGTTGGATGGCGACTAAGCGCGGGCGAGTTAAAGCGTCTGCGGAGGCTAAACGCCAACACCTGCCGCAGAGGATGCTGTCGCCGCCTTGTCACGCTGGCATCTTCTGCAGAAGGAAGGATTTGAAGACAGATTCATCCTGGTGCTGTCTCACCCGCGCGCACCTGCCACCGCACAGCTGCGCCCGCTCCGAGCCAACGGCCCACCAGCCAGGAAGAGAAGCGCCGCCGCGTTGAGAGGCTTTCAGGGTTTCGTCGCGCTCTTCCACTGCCGACTGAATCTAATACGTTAAGATTATGACATGGAGAGATGAAGCGCTGGATTACACTCATCGGCAGACCTGGTTGCTGTCGGGCCCCGGGGACGGGTTAATGGAAAGTTAAACAATAAGTTAAATATTTTAAAATGATGAATAAAATAAAAAAGAAAAAAATTTAAATGTAGAATTTTTTATTTAAAGTTCTCTTTGATCCTCTAATTTCTCTAAATTATAATATAAAATGCATGAAAAAACAAGGTTAATGTATATAAAAAAAATTTTTTTTTTCTTTTTTTTATTTCTTTTTTAGATTTTAATTCCACATTTTTATTTTTTATTGTTTTTTCATTCAAGTTTATTTATATAGCGCTTTTCTCAGTCCGAGACCAACACAAAATTGCTATGCAGATTAGGGAAAAAAAGTCTTAAAAAAGAAAAATGTCCATTATTTATCTGTGAAATAGTGTAAGATTGAAGTTGCTCAAAGTAAATTAGAAAGTAAAATGTACAGTCAACTTGTACGTTTTTTGAGCCGCCGCTTTATTGAGGCAAAACAGTCGTGTTGTTTTAAAATAAAATACATTTCTAAAATGCATTTTGTCCCTGAACTAAAAATTTACTTTTCATGCTTTGCGCCAAATGCACATCGAGAAATGCTGATCACTGTCACACACAGTCAAAAATGTCAGTTCAAGCTAAAAGCAGAACGAGAGTTTACAATAAAAGCTGCTGAATTTATATTTCCCTACAATGCGGGTAAAGCCGTCATACATTTACAGAGCCCGTCGCCTGCCCAACATATTAATTGGAAAATGTCAAAAAGGGACTGTTGTTATTTATAGTTATTTCTATTCATGGCTTTTTGTAAAATAAAAAAAGAAAAACATAAATGCGATGAATATTCAGTAAGACTGAATTCTGCTTTTGGTTCAGCCCTCCACCATATTGTTTTACTTTTTCTTTTTTAAGAAAATAAAAGCCCACCCCTGATCTACCGCCATTTATTATAAATGTTCAATCTGAATTATTCTGCTTGTTTTCTGGAATCACAACGTGCCGGCGGGTCAACTTCGGCTTTCTTGTGTTTATTGAATTTTTTATATAAGCAAAAGAAGTTTGCTCCAACATTCCCATCCAACCAATATTCGCTCGTCAGGTCAATGTCATTTTGCAATGTAATTCAGATTTACATTAAAGTAATGAATGTGTGTTGGTCAAAATATTGTAATTTTTAACTTGTCTATTAAGACAATGAGACAAAACTTGTCTATAAAGACAAATTGTCTGTAAAGACAATTGTACAAGGTTTAAAAACATTAGAATGAATTGATGTAGCTTTACATCTGAAATCAACTGGATAAACCCACCCAATCACAAAGCAGGTACCCACCATCCGACCAATCAGCACACATGTGGGCAACCAAAAAAAAAAAATACAGATTCTGTTTGCACACATTTGGTTCTGGATGCAAAAACCAATAAAACACGACCCCAACTTGAATTAGAACACGTAATTTTGATTAAATCCAGATTATGTTGCAGTAAATTGTAAAATTTCCAGTTTTTCAGATCAAATTTCAAGAGCTTTAAAGCAAGCTAACATGAACGTAAAAAAAGCATGTAAAATTCCATCCTCTCCGCAGTGATGACTTCTCACATCACCACCAGTCTTTTTTGTTATCAGTCATACCAGGAATTTGCGATTTTGACGTCTGAATTTGACTCAACGGCCTCAACTTTTCCATTCGGAGTTCAGTGGACTTCAGTGGACAAAAACAATTAAGCTCTACTTCACCCGCAGACACCAACTAAAATCCCAAAAAGCTTTGCAGCTGTTTGCCTCAAATCCGCAAGTTGACTTCATGTTTTATTTCTTGTACAGATGAGCCTGTTATGTAACTGGTATAAAGCACAGTTTGACTTTAGCCAGACTCAGCTCATCCCATCCGCCTCTTCGTCATGATGCTAATGGCATCGGAAAATGTCAGGTAAATAATGTCACTAAAACAAAAGGTCTGCAACCAGCGGCACTTACTGTTGTATTTGCCTCGTGACAAGAAACGAAGAGTATTTTTCCCCGTCTTGCTGGACTGGAATGCATTTCGAATTGTTAATGGTTTGAACAGACAAGTCTATTCAAATTGCTTTGCTTCCATCGAACCATGAGATTTCTTGTTGCAAGAATCGAGATAAACACACTAACATAAATTGTTACAGGTGCACTTGGGGGCAAAATGCCGAAACCATTTTGCCGGCATTTGTCTGTTCACACAGGACTGCATGCCAGCAATTTCCGGTAATTTCCCGGAAAGGTTTGTGTGTGTGAAAGGGGCTAGAGACTTTTATCTAAAAGCCCCGCCTCCTCAGAGACTCAAACCAAGACCATGCAAGCATCGCATGCCACCAACTGAATTTTTCATCAAATGTTTTTTTTTTATTTTATTTAAATAAATACTACGGTATTTACGCAAATATAAGCACCCCCCTGATTTTTCAGTTTCTGGTTCAATTATTTATTCAGTTCTTGGTTAATATTCTCTTAAAAATACATTCTTTTTCTTTATTTAACAAACCTAACTTGTGACTCGTATCACTTTGATATCGTTTTACAAAGTAGACAACAAAAAGTGTATTGTAGTGGTCAGGACTTCATTTTCCAAAATCCTTTGCTCCCAAAAGTTTATTTGCACATGCTCAGAACAATTGTTTCAAGCTCAGGCCTGTTTCAAGCTCTCGGTTTATCTGACGCCATAGCGATTATTATCCCCTTTGCAGCGACCGAGCATTTTGATTGTGTCTGTTCCTTGTGTTTTTTTTACTCCTTGCCAACTGTTTTTGCGTTGACACGTTGGACTTGTTTGTAGCCGGTTGTGCTAAGCTAAGCTAAGTGGTCATGGTTTGTAGTCTCTGTTTGTTGTAATATAACATATTGTACTGTATTTAGTTTAATCTTACTTCTTCCAGTGTAATTTTGTCTCTGTTAAGTGTCGCAGTTCTGTTAAGTGTTCTTTATTTCTGCTATTGAGCCATTAAAAGCTTATACTGTATCACGTCTGTCTACCATTGTTTAACTTTATATAGATTCACACACGTGCCACTGCATAAAGACAACATCTTTCCACTTATTTGTGATTGTTCCTGACTTGAAATAATCAAATCGAGGGGCTTATATTCACACACTTAATTGAAACCAGCGATTACAAGCACCCCTCGAGTTTCTGAGCGTCGAAAATTCGAAAAACACGGTATTATCTGAAGATGATTTCCCTCCAAAATCTACAATTTCTCAAGAGGCGGAAATATTGAAGAAGACCTCCACAAGTGAAGAACGTGACCCGCAGAATATGATTTCAGAGGCACACATGGCGAGTTTGGCTCAACCTTCGCTGTCTTTCTGCGCTTCCTAATCAGCATCCGCACACTGAAATCAGCACACATCACAGCTCTTTATTTATTTATTTAACCCTTTTTTCATACCCTTTCCCCCATGGGTCTGATTATTCAAGCTCCTTCCGAGCCTCATCCTTTGTCGTCTACTTTTAAAGAGGCTCGGAATCAAACCGCACCGAATGCAAATACAATCAGAGGCGTTGAAATCAAGCTCCAGGTGATGAGGGTCCTGATGCTGGTGTTGAACGTGACCTTGTGATTGGCTGGGAGGGCGAGGCCAGGCCGGGGGGACGGCTGGTGGGCTCCAGAGTGCTGGCACGCTCCAAACCTCCCAATCCATCACGCGAGTGACAAAGACACCCAGTTACCTCCGTTAGAATCCACTCGCTCGTATTATCGATTAAAAGTAAGTCTTTTAGTGTAAAGTAAATACATTTCTTTAAAGTAAAGTAAAAATGTGCTTTGGATCCAGATGGTGATGAGAAGGAGAGAAGACCTTGTTTCTTGGATTGGCCGATGAGAAGCTTGCATGTGCTGTATGCATTTGAAACTCTTTTAAACTCTACAATAAATCATAATACTTTTGCATGATCTTGTTCAATTGTAAAAAGGAGCAATTGAAGCGATTTGTCGTAAAAGGAAAAAATAGATGTTTAACTAAGGTAATTATGTAAATAACCATCAATTTGTCTCGTTATGAGAGCAGAGACTCATTTCTACCTGTTTACAATTACCATAATGGAAGGCGTGGTAGCTGTCCATTAAATGGACCAACTGAGCATATTTCATGTTCATTTTAGTCTTGTTATAAGGCAACTGATTTGAATAAGTTGTCATTAAACCTCAGTGGTGAAGACACATGGGTTCCGTTCAGATTTTGGATGTTAGATACTCTTATACACATTATTATTATTATTTAAATTCAACTCGTTAGTACACAAGGCCCAATCAACGAAGATGCGAATTGAGGCGTATATTATGGTGGTGGTCTCCTTTTCTCATCGTGCAGATGAGAAACAATTAAAAAAACTGAGAGTTGAGATTTCATTAAACTGAAAAACTCAATTAGATTCAAAGATGTTTTTTGCGATGGCTAAGTAGTGGATAGCTAATTCCTTTCAAAGGAAACATTTTAAGTTGAACCAAAGTAATGTGATTAGGTGTAATCAGTTGACGCGATTTTTTTTACTTTGATCCGACGAGACACTTTTTACAGTTTAGGTGAAATTCGCTTTGGTATCTTCTTTGGAAATATCGTAATCTCCGACAAAACTCTTTTCTGTCGCTGGGTTTGTCTTGCGTGGCTTTACACCTCGTGGTTTGGAGAGCATGTGGTGTAAGTGAACAGACGCAGATGGGGGATAAAACGAGGCTTATTGTGGCCTGAAAGCGAGAGATTCAGGAGGGAATATGGAAGTGTAAATGAGCGGCTTGGCTGGAACCGTTCGCTTGCTCTTCTGTTGTTTGCGCTGGATGAATTACTGACTATGAATAATGGCTGAGCTACAGCAGACAAGGGCAGAGAGAGGAAGGCGACGGCTTCGCTAGAGGTTGTTGTGCTAAAAAATGAGCAAAAAAAAAAAAACGTTTAAAGTTGTGGTCGACAAATTGACAGCGATTCTGCGACCCATTGATAAATATAGTTATAAATATAGTGTTTTTATTATTATTGCTACATAACAGTTGTAGGCAAGTTTGAGGTCAATTACACTCTATAAATAATCCACAAATACAAATAATCCTAAGATTGTGATAAATCATTGATGTCTGTCGTATATGTATATAGACTGAAGTTGATGTATATTGTTGGACATCCAGTTTTATATTATATAATTTTTTGTCGACATTTCATGTCGATTATATATTTTAAACAGTATTAAAATATTTTCTGTTTTACGATGATTTTTTCTCATGTTTTATCATATTTTAGAAAGAAACAAAAAAGTATTTTGATGTTTGTTTGATGGAAAGAAAGACAATCAGACAGACAGACAGACAGACAGACAGACAGACAGAGATATGTGAATAGATAGATAGATAGATAGATAGATAGATAGATAGATAGATAGATAGATAGATAGATAGATAGATAGATAGATAGATAGATAGATAGATAGATAGATAGATAGATAGATAGATTGTTGTAAGTTGTAAGTTGTTTTTATACAATTTCTTTTTATTTTATCATATATTTAGAAAGATACCAAAGAGGATTTTGACGTTTTTTTTGACGTACATCAGTGTGTGTGATTAGAAACGCTTGATTGCCTCCAATTAAGGTCACAATTCAATTAAATATTGACAATAAATCAATAGTGTGTGCTGGTTTAAAGAAATACTAGATCTGAAGGTTTAGCACTGTTATTGTTTGTTATTTATTTTTATACTATATATCACTATACAGCAAAAGATGGTGATTTTGACATTTGTTTCTTCCCATTACAACTTGGGTGATAAATCAAGTCGCATTATTGTCTCCAATCAATCTTTTTAATCAATAAAGTAATGAGGAAAATTGATGTTCTGTACCAGTGTAAAGAAAAACTGGACATGTTAATCGTTTAGCATGGTTAATATATCCATCCATCCATTTTCTACTGCTTATTCTATTTCTGGGTAACGGTTTTTTTTTGCTGTGATTTTACAATTGCATTTATTGTTATTGTCTCTATCACTACAAGCTTTGTTCTTTGCACATTAGTTAGTGTCATATTAATTCAGTCACGTTATTGTCGGTAATTCATCTCAAAGCTCGATTAGTCGATTGTGGTTAATCACTAACCAGCACACATTTGATAAGAGGAACTAGTTTAGTTCCCCGACAAGCCAGTATGATGATTTTTTTTTCATTATTACACACTTTTCAGACATGAAGGCATTTGAAGACAAGCTAAAAAATATAAATCTAAATCTAGTTTGTGTTGCTTTTCTCGTTGTCTGTCTTTTTGGAGTTTGTAGAAAGTAGAAACTAGAATGATGCCAAATTATTACTTTTACTAGTCTGTTGTTGAATATTTTTGGCACATTTTCTTTTTTCATTCGTCACGTTTGCCACAACTCCTCGTGATACAACTCCACATAAAAATGCACTTTTTCGTTGGCTGCTTTGGTCTGACGCTGTTGGATTCAAACTCCAGGTTCTGAAGAGCAACTCGGCATCTTTTTACGCTTTTCAGTGCGACGGGAGACGCGAGAGTGATTGAGATCTGGGGGAAAAAGCACCAAATAGGAGGCAATTGCAGTGTGTTATTGGGTGTATTCTCCTGCCTGCAGGATCTTCCACGAATGATTGAAGGCGATTCAAAGATCAGCATTTCCTCTGAGATGTTCTATCAATAACTCAGTAGCGAGGTGTCGGGCAGCGTCTTCCGGCGGGGAAACGAACTGGGAATTCTGGGCTTTAGTAATAATCATATTGCGAGGACAAGGACAAAACAATCGCACAGGCTTTGGTGCAATGTAGAAAAACAAAATCAATTGTTATTTTTTAGTGTAGTAATATGTATGCAAGCTACGCATAGATAGATAGTTAGATAGATAGATGGATGGATGGATGGATGGATGAGTGGATGGATAGATAAATAGGGATGGATGGATGTATGGATGTATAGATAGATAGATAGATAGATAGATATATAGATAGATAGATAGATAGATAGATAGATAGATAGATAGATAGATAGATAGATAGATAGATAGATAGATAGATAGATGGATGGATGGATGGATGGATGGATGGATGGATGGATGGATGGATGAGTGGATGGATAGATAAATAGGGATGGATGGATGGATGTATAGATAGATAGATAGATAGATAGATAGATAGATAGATAGATAGATAGATAGATAGATAGATAGATAGATAGATAGATAGATAGATAAATAGATAAATAGATAGAGAGAGAGTGTGATTAATAAACTAAAAGTCAGACGTAGAGACTGTGATTGATTGAGTGATTGATTATATTATTATTTCATTTGTTTATTAGTTAATTGGTTAGTTGATTGGTTAGTTTGTTGGTTAGTTGATTGGTTAGTTTCGATTGATTTATTGGTTGGTTGGTTGGTTAATTAATTAATTAATTTGTTGATTGACCAATTGTTTGAATGATTGCTTGATTGGTTAGTTGGTAGATCGATTGATTGTGAGTTGAAAAGAGAGAGAGGGAGAGAGAGAGAGAGAGAGAGAGAGAGAGAGAGAGAGAGAGAGAGAGAGAGAGAGAGAGAGAGAGAGAGAGAGAGAGAGAGAGAGAGAGAGAGAGAGAGAGAGAGAGAGAGAGAGAGAGAGAGAGAGAGAGAGAGAGAGAGAGAGAGAGAGAGAGAGAGA
>MU204293.1:1136419-1171698 GCA_017309775.1 Paedocypris sp. Pulau Singkep | reverse complement strand
TCTCTCTCTCTCTCTCTCTCTCTCTCTCTCTCTCTCTCTCTCTCTCTCTCTCTCTCTCTCTCTCTCTCTCGAATGCCAAATTTAAGTAAAAATAAATAAATAAATAATAAGGTTAAAACAGTGTTTTTGTCTTGTGTTGTATCTTGTATGTATCTTTACTGACTGTCATGCTGTTCTTTCTATTAAGCTTCTATATATAGCCTTGTGTGAACATCTTAGATGGGGTGTCAAACTCATTTTCACTGAGGGTGACATCAGCATAATGTCTGTCCTCAAAGGGCTGGATGTAACTAATGAATGTCATCAAAAGTAATGTAAAATACATGTAAATACTCCTTAATTGACTCTAAAGTAATGTTAAATAACTCATTATTTATTATAACTTATTCAAGTGACAATAACAGTTGAGAAGAAAACTCATGTTTTCTTCTAAAATAAATCAAAATTTTGACAACATTTAAAATGTGTCCGCTTTTAAAGTTCTCGCGGGCCACATACAATGACATGGTGGGCCACAAGAGACACGACACATGTGATCTACTGGATTCCCTTTTTTGTAGACATTTGCTTCACTTACCCCTCTTTTTGTAAGTCGCGTTGGAATTACAGTTTTTCTCAGTCGCTTATGTACAATTCTCAGATCAAAATTGAAGTTTGCAAATCTGTGTGTGCATTTCTCAAAACAGTTTATACAAACAACAAAGCACTATGGATTTCTTGCAAAAGCCTGTAACTCGCTCAAAATCTTTAGTTCAACTCTCAAAAATAAGTCTTTATCCCATTGATTATGTCAGTGCGATCAGAATGTCAAGTCCTTGTGTCATTGTCTACGAACAAGACAGTCAAATTACTTAGTCATGTTGTCAATATAACTGTGTACTTTAGAGGGAGTTTCTGATGTAAACTATGTAAAGTTTTGATGACAATCATTGTGAAATGTAAGTTACACCTTTTTGTTTGATTGCAAGAGGCTGATTGTGTTGTGCTTCTGACATATACAGTATATACTTACACATTGATTGTCAATGAGATGCACCTTTGTTAGAGGAAGTCAAGTCACCTGAGAGCAAGTTACCAATTCAGGACAGATTTAGAAAAAAAAAAACATATAATGGAGATGTATATAAATATCTGTGTCACATTATGACAACTTGATCAACCATTTTGCAGTTAATGACTTACAGTAAACGATGAACTAATGACTAGGTGTTTTGAGGAGTAAGACTATTGCACAGTGAACTATATAATACATTTCGATCAACATGACATAAACAATTGATAATGTATCAAAGAGCAGAGAATTGTGCATAATCATTTGCACGATGTACCAAAGCAATTGCAACTTGTTCAAAGACGTGAGAAACTGCTTATATGAGTGACATCATGATGTGAAGATTGAACAAATAGTTTTGAGAATTTCAATTCTGATCTGAGAATTGTACTGAAGTGACTGAGAAAAACTGTAATGATGCCCATTGTAATGCCTTTTAGGAGAGCCTGTTATGTGTATTTATTCTGACATTTAATAGACTTTTACTGAATATTTTATTCTTTTTTACTTGATTTTTATCATTCTGTAGCACTTTCTGAGTTTTGCCTGCAAATGTAAAGTGCTTTATAATTAAACTAGATTTATTAAACTTATAATTAAAAGATTATTCATATTGTTATTGTTATTATCATTATTATTATTATTATAATCATCATCATCATCATCATCATCATCATCATTATTATTATTATCATCATTATTATTATTGTTATTATTATTATTGTTATTATTATTATTATTATTATTATTATTATTATTATTATTATTATTATGCAAGCGCTGACAAACAGGCTAAACTCGTAAAAATGGAAATGGCACAGAAGTAAATGTCCAAACCTGATGGAGCTCGACCTTGAGCTTGATCCCGTTCTAGACCTTTCTCTGTGTCTTGCTTGCGCTTTAAGCATCTGAGACACTGAGCACTTGTGATTCATTCACTGTGAAGGAGACTGTGACTCAAGCCATAGCACTTCTGTCTCCATTCACAGGCAAACACAGCAGGCAAGAGAGCACAGATGGAGATGAAGAGTCACGGAGGAAGACTACAATAATGAGCTGACAGGAGCCGTTTGATAGGCAATCGACATTTTTCTAACCCATATAATGCGAGTTATATAGTGAAATGATAATTAAACAATCATTTGCTTGTTTTATGGTTGTTATTATAACATTTTACAGCACTGCGGATGGGCTACATTGTAATACAGTATTTTTGCATTAACATTTGTGTGTTTGTTTGTGTGTGTGTGTGGCTAATGGACATTTAGATGGATAGATGGATGGATAGACAGATAGGCAGACAGACAGACAGATAGATAGATGGATAGATGGATGGATGGATGGATGGATGGATGGATGGATGGATGGATGGGTGGATGGATGGATGGATGGATGGATGGATGGATAGATAGATAGATAGATAGATAGATAGATAGATAGATAGATAGATAGATAGATAGATAGAGATAGATAGATAGATAGATAGATAGATAGATAGATAGATAGATAGATAGATAGATAGATAGATAGATAGATAGATAGATAGATAGATAGATAGATAGATAGATAGAGATAGATAGATAGATAGATAGATAGATAGATAGATAGATAGATAGATAGATAGATAGATAGATAGATAGATAGCAAAACAATTGAAAACAAAAAACTGTTTAAACAGAAACAAATTCAAAAATATAAACGACAACAGTAAAAGCAAAGCTAACTAAAGAAAAAAACTATTTGTTTTATTGTGAAAAGAAGCTGAGCGATTGTTAAAAAGCCTTTCACTAAATATCATTCCATTTATTTACGTATATGTACCTGACTAATCGATTTGATTTGGATTTGAACAATAAATGGTGCAAACGTAATAAAATTATGATAAAATAAAGTTTCATGGCTTCATTGTATTGTCGTTTTGTCGCTTTATGTACATCGTGTCGGTGAAAACCCAACATTAAACTGTCCCGTTACTCCAGGTGTGAAACGACGTCGGAATCGATGAGATCCACACTTGACTAACTGCTCCTCGCGTCTGTGCTCGACACGTAATGCCTTTCAGGATCCACGTGCGCTTGTTTTGCTAAAGATGGCGGCTCCCAGTAACCAGTTACCAGCAGTTCCCACGAAAAAGTCCAACGGTAAAGACGTTTAATATAGATTCAACATATTCTGCCAGTCACTGACATTTCTGACATCTTCTAGATTTCTAAATGTGCGTGTTAAGTTCCGACGCGGCAGTTCCGCATTTGTTTGTATTCGTAGTTTGACCGAACTGCTGATGTGGGTTTGTAGCGTTTGCTTTTAAATCGCTCAGGATATCTTCTTCTTTCTAAAGTCTGTGGGTATTTATCGTAAACGAATGCGTAAAGTTTAAAGTTAAGCATCAGCATTTTTTTCAAGTCAGGTAATAAGCGATCATTTGACAGCTCAGTGTGATTTATTTCTTGTCAATTGCGTTTTTTCTCGTGTCCTGTGTTATATTTCAACCGGTTTTTGTCTAATTATTCTATAATTTGGACCATATTTTAGTATATCGTAGTTCTTTATATTGGTGTGTCAGTGTGTATGTTTTACCCTTATCACGTCTAGCTTTTTGCACCAAATGGAGTAGCAATATAAATTTCCTTTGAACCCTGTGATACAGTGACAATAAAGGCATTGTTTTATTCTATTCTGTTCTATAATGTATCACATAATAGATTGCTAAATACAGTCCGGTAAATAGTTATTGTAAATATTCATTTTGACTCATTTTTCAAATGTTTTATTGAAATATTTTTCATTGCATTGCAAATATGCATTTGTAAATAGAAATGACCACTGTAATGGAACAATAGTTTTTTTTTGCTTATTGTTTTATCTGTCTATTTACAGCCTTTTAATTGTACACTTATAATATTATCGAGCACTTTCATCCACGGTTGCAAAAAATGACGTTGCAAATAGTTCAAGGGACTCGAACCCAACACCTGTGATGTTGCTTGCTTTTTTTTTTTGATCTTCATAAAAGTGTTGTAGTGATTTGTGCGTACTTTATTGTGTATTAATAAGCACATTGGTGTCAAACACATTAAAACTCATGTGCTCTGTAATTATTACTCACGCCAGTCTGTCGCTCTGTTTTATTTAGGCCGGGGGCCTCGGAAAGTGGCCAATCAGATTCCTGAAGAGATCCTGGGAGATGCGGAGCTCCGCGAGGCCGTTAAAGCTTTGCCTGCCAACTACAACTTTGAAATCCACAAAACAATATGGCGTGTGCGACAAGCCAAAGCCAAGAGAGGTACGTGTGTGTGGAGCATTTTACTGGGGAGCATTATACAATAATCTGATGCTTTTATCCATAGTTTTAGACTATCCTGGGGATTTGAAATCTTTTTTTTTTTTATCTACGGCTTGTTAACAACTGTTGTCATACTATGTTTGTGCACACTAGTTTCTACTGTTAGAATGGCATCAAACGACTCATACACACACACACAATTAGAATGTTTAGAAAAACACAAACAGCTTGGGACAATTTGTTTCATTTGTTTATTGTTATTCATTTTTTTTCTTATGTCTCATACTGAACATTTCTTGCAAATGTACATTTTTATTTTTGTTTTCTGTTATTACATTTCTTTTTGGTGAAAGCAAAGAATTAATTTAGTCTTTTTTCATTTATTATTAAATTAAACAGAATTAAAGTCTAATTAAATTCTGAACAAATTAATAATAATAATAATATATTATTATCATTATTATTATATAATTATTATAGAATAACAATATCTCTCTTCTGCGATGTATTTTGCATCTTTCTTGTACGTTGTGTATAACTTTAACAGGGTTCTGTTAACATCAGTTTTTTTTAGATCAAAGAGAAAAAAATTAGTTGGAATAAAAAAACGTTTTTTATTTATAAAAGCCTCTTTTTATTGTTTTAATGGGTTGAGTTTTAATGGGTTGAGAAGAGTTGTCGTTTCATGCAGTCTTCTTTCCAAATACAGTTTTAATAAATCTTCACCTGGACCACACAACTCCGCAACCTACCATTATGAAAAGGGTTTTCTATGGAATCGTTTTAGTGTAAAAAAATATCAAGTGTGAATTAGAAACGAACGAAAATGCTTCATAGTTTTGTTTGTTTTTTTTTTTTGCCTGAAATTTTCACGTTTTTCTTTGAAACCTTTTTTTTTTCGCATTTGATTTTTCGTTTTTTGTTATCGTTTGGATTATCATTTTGCATCAATCTGATTTCATTGTTTACCTCCTTAAGTATTACGGTGACGCATTTGCGGGTTCCGAAACCTCCGGGTGATATATGGTGTGTTCACATATTTAAACGAGCTAGGTGTGAAAGCACCGTAAAACATCATTTAATTTTGTGTGCAAAGATTCAAATGTATTGTTCATGAAATAAAGCAGCATTACGGTTCATTTAGAACCAGAGGTATAAAGTACTTGAGTAAATGGACTTGTAAAGTATAACATGTATTGTAATGTTACCAAGCTAAGTACTTTACAAACCAGCTTTTTTTGAAGATGGAAGGCTTGAAGTTTTGAAAGTTTTTGTAGATGAAAAAATGCTGCCCCTCTTTGATACTTCAAAGTATTTTTTATCTTTTTTATTTTAGTTTCGTTGCTCGTTTGAGTTTGATTGAGACTGACTTTTTGTTCTTTTTATTCATTTTGTTCTACTAAAATGAGGTGTTAAATTTTGTTTCTGTTATAGAAAATAAAACCTCACAAATAGCTCTCAGAAAATAATTTAAAATAATACATTTTTTTTAAATTATGAATTATAATTATAATGTTAATGGATAGTTGTAATTGTTTTTTTTTTTTTTTGCCTAAATTTAGTATGACTAAAATACATAATGTTTTTGAAAATTGGATGGTTTGTTACTTTGACTCGAGTCTTTTTTAAATTTGTGACTTTTTACTTTGTAATGGAGTAACTTATACATTAAGTATCCATACTTTTACTGAAGTATGGTGGTCTGGTACTTGTTATACCTCTGTTTAGAACAGCTTTAGCAAGATGCCGTACAGTTTCTTAAAGAGGTTTAAGCAAATATGAGTTTTTTTTTTTTTCTATTCTATTGTGTTCTTTTGCCAATTTGGTGTTAAAATGTTCCTCCAAAGCGCTGTAAATACTTTAAATAAAGCTAATCTTAAAGAATTCATTACTGCGTGAAGAAGAGATGGAATCAAAGCTAGCAGCAAGCTAATCCTGTTATTCACGCCATATCATTCATCGTTATGGAAATTTAATCCTCATTTAGTTTGAAGCATCCAATCAAGTGCTATTTATCTATCGCGCTGATGATGAATCGACTCTGAATCTGCCGAGGCCGAGACTGTGGGGCGTTGATCCGGCAATCAGGTTTTTATTCTACTTTGGTGGTGTTCTTAATCTTTTCTAGTTATTGTGATAATCGCGCATTGTGAACAGAATGCGCGGTGATTTTGCAGATATCTAACGAGGAGGATATTTCTTGATCCGGCAGGACGAAAAGATATCCGCTTTCTGAGAAATGGCGCCATTTGCGTGACCTTTAATGTCCGTCGGAGCGGGGGGGGGGGGGGGGGGGTGTCGGATCCGTCGTGCCGCTTCCTCTGCCGAGATCGAAATCCCAGTTTGTACGGCAAGAAAAATCCACTTGTCGGTGGAAATGATTCCCATTAAAAATTGTGATTGTGTTTGTTGAGATTGGTTTCTCAGCATTTCAACTAAGGTTTCGATTCCATTATTTTTGTCTTATGGAAGTTTGTACCATTGGTGCACATTTTTTCTAAATATAAATGAAAAATATATTTCTATAAAAATATATACTGTATATACATGAATATAAGAACTTTTTTAAGAATAATTTTTTTTTTTTCAATTTTAGTGGCTCCAAAACTTGAAATTGCTTGAAATTGGCAATTTCAAAAACGCATGTGAATCTTGGGATGTGATCAATTCCAGATTACAAATACACTGACACGGCAAGAGATAACACTCAGTTTTTGTAAAAACAACCATATTTTTCATGTACTCGGGGTTTATATACAGTAGATCACAACTGAAACTAAGATTTCTGTAAAATACCTGTAAAAATTCTGTAACTCTGTAAATTCTGTAAAAATGTTCTATACCTGTCAACCAATCCTGTTCTCTCACATTAAACGAGAGAGATTGCTACAGTATTGTAATCTTGCACATGTAACTTTCACAGCCCACAATAATTAACATAAAATTATGTGTTATAATGATAAGTGTTATTATTATTTTTTATTATTGTTGTTATTATTATTACTAGTATTATTAGTCGTAGTAGTAATAGTTCTATTGTTATTGCTGCAGTTGTTATTACAGTTGAGGACAAAATTATTAGCCCTCCTACAAAAAAAAAGTTAGAGCCCAAACTATTTTAGATCATTTTCATTATCTTAATTCTAAAAGCTTTCAAACTTATTTAAGAAATATCCTCAACTTATACTCGAGTAAATACAGTTTTTTTTTAATATATTTTTTTAAACACTTAAACATAATAACAGATCAAAATTCAATTCAAACTGGAATATTTTCGCATGTTGCAAAGTTTCGTGCATCCTCGGCCCATGTTCTAAAGCACTCTTTTACTTTCCACTTCCTGGCGAAGCAGTGTTCTTTTGATTACTTTACAGTCATTTGGTGGACGCTTTTGCTCAAAACGACTTCTCAAAAGAGGAGCAAGTGAAGTAATTGTTTCCTAAATACTAATCTCAGATCCATCAAAATTCTAATGCTTGTTATTCAGAAACAAACTGGCTATAATGCGGCTAAGATGGCGTTCAGTAAGGTGAAGAGCTCTTTTTTTTTACAGTTACATGAACTGTTGACCGAGGAAGCTGCTTGTAAAGAGCCGAGAACAAACCCAGGATCATTACTTTAGAAAACCTGCGGCACATTTAACCTTTTAATTTCGCTCGCTCACTCGGTTCAGAGCAATGCTCATCTGTTTGCTGAAATGCTTTATCAATATGATTTTTGTCTTCATCAATCAGCGTCTTTTTCTGTTTATATCCATCGGATTGAATTCATTAACATTTCTAGATTTTCTTGCCACGGACACTATTAATGAATAATGAATATTCATCTTCAACAATCAGTAAACATTAATGAATTGTTACATTTTGATTAGATAGACTGGCTGACAGACAGATACCGTAGATAGATAGATAGATAGATAGATAGATAGATAGATAGATAGATAGATAGATAGATAGATAGATAGATAGATAGATAGATAGATAGATAGATAGATAGATAGATAGATAGATAGATAGATAGATAGATAGATAGATAGATGGATGGATGGATGGATGGATAGATAGATAGACTGATAGACAGACAGATAGATAAACAGATAGACAGACAGATAGACAGACAGACAGACAGATAGATAGATAGATAGATAGATAGATAGATAGATAGATAGATAGATAGATAGATAGATAGATAAATAGATAGCTAGATAGATAGATAGACAGACAGACAGACAGATAGATAGATAGATAGATAGATAGATAGATAGATAGATAGATAGATAGATAGATAGATAGATAGATAGATAGATAGATAGATAGATAGATAGCCAATAGTTTGACTTTTTTTTGTTTTTTTTTGTTTTTAGTTTTTAACGTTATTACAGTAGCTGTTTTGTTGTTGAACAAAATTATTTTGCTATAATTGTCACAAAGCAAGTCTTTTTTTGTCACGAGCAATCATATTTCTTTAAGGAAGGGATTCACAAACTAACGCTTTAATCCGGCCCGCAGAACTTTAAAAAAAAATTAAATGAAAGTCGGAAATTTTTTCAAAATCAGATATTTTGTTGTAATATTTTCTTCGTTTTTCATTTGGATTTAAACCTTCATATCCCAAGATGTGTATTTTTTCTCCAGTGAGGTAGGGTTGCTAAATCACTCCATCCACATTCCTCTGGTCCAGCTTCTTTTTCAAATGCTAGAACCCATTGTGGCCCGCGAATCAAAAAGTTTGCCCACTCCTGCTACCACAGGTATCACACAGCCACTTGGTTTGATGGTTCTCAGCAGTGTTTCTCGCCGTGTTTTAACTAGTCCTCACTCCGTCTGCACTCCTGGCGTTTTGGCATTTCCTTCCGTTTGCATGACATTTCCGGATGCGCAAGGAAGAAGCGTGTACTTGCTCTGCCCCACACCGCGAAGGGCCTCGTGAAGGATGGATGGATGGAGAGATTTGTCAGGCAGCGCTGTACTGAGCTGAATAACCTTTTACTGTTAATAAACTCGCCCTTTCCTGGGTAATGACCTGTCTGTGTCTGTCCAGGCTGAAGGAGGCCAGTCTTTTAACCTTTCATCAGAGAGTTGCTCGGCCCTTCTTTCTTTAATCCATCACTCTTCCTGGACGCTCTTTACCAGCTTGTCTGCACTCAATTGCTCGGCTTTTTTTCAACCCATCTGAACTTCTATATTTTAGGCTGAAGATCTGAACCAGCAAGTTAGGGTTTACGGGGGAAGGGGCTTTTGGGCCCAAATTGTACTTTTTTTTTTTTTTTTATTGTACTTTTTTTGTACTTTATTTGTTTTGACTGTAGCAGCCCGGTTGAATAAATAAGGACGTCTCTCTTCCACTGATGTGTGCAATGATGTTGTCTTTTATTTTCTCTATTTCCATACAACACCCTCACGACACCGTAAGAGCTATAATGAAAAGATATATACAGAAAATAATAATAATAATAATAATAATAATAATGAGTATTTGTAAGGCGCTTTTCACAGTTTAACTGTCTCAAAGCGCACATATAAATATAATCAAGAACATAACATATAACTATTATTTAACAAACAAATAAACTTAAATATCTTTCTTTAGATTAATATATATACAGTAAACATATAAAATATATCTACATTTGTAATAAATAGGCTAACAAACATAGCAAAATATTCCTAAACATAGCAATAGTAAACACACGAACATCAATTAAACTAACCATGTGCCTCTTTCAACCAGGTACTAAGAACAAATTATTTGCAAACAAAATAAATCAAACCGTCGGAACTACTGCCGTATTGTCCGTTTTATATTTTTTTAACTCAGCAGCTCCGTAATCGCGTGGCTCCCTCTCTCTCAGTCCATGCGCGATTCTGTCACTTCCGCGTTTCTCCGCTGTTCCGTCAAAATCCGGTTGGATTCCCTTCAAAATAAAGGTCCTTATCGAAGAATAACAACTTAAAGATTGAATTATGAAACCAAATCAATAAACACTCTTTTAAATATTTAAACAAACACAGAAAGAAATATTAAACAAACTTGTTTTTATATTAAACTTAAATTTAATAACTTAAGGTTATTTACATTGACAATTCTTGAAAAAAGTCATTTCAGGTCAACTATTGCTGCCGGATTATCTGAATTTCTCCCTTGGGAGATGAATAAAGTTTTTCTACTACTACTACTTTGTGCGTTCCTGGAACAGAATGATACATTTGAAAAAATTCAATCAGGTTTTCCATTTCACCACAGTACAAAAACAGCACTGATTAGAGTTACTAATAATCTACTAAAGGCCTCAAATAAGGGGAACATTTCATTATTAGTTCTGCTGGATGTTAGTGCCGCGTTTGACATCATAGAACACAATATTTTTATCGATCGCCTCGAAAAATATGTTGGGGTTTTCGGACTCCCGTTAGAGTGGTTTTTGTCGTATCTGTCAGATCGTTTTCATTTTGTCCAAGTCAATGGATTCTCATCACCAGGATATAGAGTCAGTTACGGAGTCCCACAAGGCTCAGTCCTCAGACCAATCTTATTTTCTTTGTATATGCTTCCTCTAGGTAGGAGTTTAACTTGATAGACAGATTTGACTTGACATTTCTTGTTTCAGGAAGTTCTGAGCTAAAACACAATGCTGACTTTAAAAAGTGTCTCAATTCAGTGTAAAATATCATCATAATTGGCATTTTTTTTTACGAAAATTCAAGTCCTATTTTCTTGAAACAAGAAAACCAATTTTTCACTCTTAATTCTAAGCCAGTCAATGTATCTTGGAAGAAAGAAATCATGATTTATTGTCTAATTTCAAGAATCTTTGAGTTGTCAAGAATGAATTGTTTGCACAGCGGTAATGTTCTATAAAGTTGTAATAATGTTTTTCAGTTGATATGATGTTAATATTATCTGTTATGAACGAGGCTGTGAACATTTGTCATTTATACGACATGACCATTGATTGTCTTAGAGGGAAGAAAATGTATATTAAAGTGGTCACAATTGAAATTGATAATTATATTGTCGTTGGATTAGAAATAGTGTTTCCAAAGCACCAATTAACACTCTGAAGTTAAATCATTATATAATTGTTAATTTTGTTTAATAAATATAGCCAAAAAGATTTAGAAAAAAAAGTTAAATATGTAAATGCGCCGAATAAATTTGGATTTAACTGAGCATTTTAAGGAGGCGTTTTATTGTGGCCAGTCTAAGGCGCACCTGTGCAATAATCAGGCTGTCTAATCAGCATCCTGATGTGGCACCTGTGAGGTGCGATAATTATCAGCACAGGCGGTGCTCGACATCACAGATTGACCGAGATGTGGTTATTTTCTGTATGTAGAAAGTGTTTCAGAACTTTGAGAATTGATCTCATAAATACGGAAGAAAACACAAGAGTTTTTCTTCAGTGCTTCTGTAGATTTTTTTTTTATTGTGTTGTGTCTGTAAAGTTTTCTCGGGGATTTGACGCCCGAAGTCGACACGCGTGACATCATAGACGTATAGACATGTGATAATTGAAAGTGTCACTGTTCATTTCATTCATTGGTCACTTGCTGGAGTTATAGACGGATCCAATTTTAGAACATCAGTCTGTTTCCACGACAACAGCACGGCGTAATTCAGCGTGATGCTAGTGTACAATAAAAAGACCAATCTGTGCTCTTTCGGCACGTCGAGTGTCATTATCTTCATTTAAGTACTAAATTATTCAAGAAACCTCTGCCGATTGGCGCCGGCTAATGGTTTGCTATTGTGTCTTATGTAAAACAACAGCTTTTTAGTGCGATGACTATAAAGCAAACAGCATTAGAATATAATCAAGCCTTATCTTTTTTTAATCTACTTTTTCATTAGCCGTGTGGAATCAGCCTGACACCTAATTTCGCTAAAGATACGATCTTATATCTCTCCATCTCTGTCTCCGAGACGGCACCTTTGGAATATGACACCAGGCTGTAAGTGAGAAAACGAGGTTAGTTTCCGATCTCTAATTGATAAACGTGTAAAACTATACCGGACTACTTTGCATACGCGGTAATTTGCCGGTTTTTATTGAATCGAATTATCATTTAATGGAATTTAGCGGGGCAAATATGTTTTATACGACTGTTCGCAGGTCAGTGACCTCAATAAGGAGTGGCTTATCGATTCGCCGCGGATTTTAGCATCAGAATAGCGCCGTGATACTCCGCGCTCACGGTCTTATCACCCCTCTGTTGTTTAAAGCACATTCATTTCACACCAATTTAACGCTTTCCTCTTCCAGAACATTTACCTACACGTGCACGGCTGTCGAGAGGCCGCGCTTTTATTTTGCACAGTGTTCGCGTTCTCCCGGGAAATGTCGGCGCAATTCAAGCCGCCGCCGCGTTTCGAAACGGTCGGTTGGTTCGTTTGAAACCGCGCCAAGTGTACATTTACGCCTCGTGCCAGGTTTGCCAGCTGTTTGCGCTGAAATGCGTTCAAATGCCGTGGTTTTTGAGCCCAGTTCTATCACTAAACCCAGCAGATGCTCTACGCTGAACCCAACGGCTCCAGAGATGTTAATTTTCCTGCACGGTGTTGCTTAAAGGCCTAACGTTTAGCCGTTAACGGGAAAGTGCGGCGTTTAAATAACGTTTAACGGCGTTTAACAGCAACGTTTTACTCACTTTTGAAACCTGGCAACCCGAGTCGTTGTCTTTGTTTTTTTTCCCAGATTTTTACTTACTTTGTAAAAAATAAAAGTCTTGAAGATTGAGGACTTCACTTACTTTAGATTTGACTGCCTTTGTGTTTGAATTCTAATTCGCAGTAGATATAGATGGTAGATGTTTATAATAAAAACCATCGAAACAAAAGAAAACGTTGCAACAGTATGATTAGTTACATCGTTGAATGACTTTGACTCGTTTAAAACGTTGAAGAAGTTGTTAAAAGTACATTTTTGCATCCACAATAAGTGTTACAATTAGTGTTCCAAACATATTATTACAAATAAAAAGTGAAATAAAAATTGTTAAAGCAAAGTGTAATTGTACATCGTTGAATGAATTTGACTCGTTTAAAACATTGAAGAAGTTGTTAAAAAGTAAATGTTTGCATCCAAAATAAGTGTTACAAACATATTATTACAAATTAAAAGGGAAATAAAAACAGTTAAAGCAAAGTGTAATTGTAACATATCAAAGTGTTATCAACAAACAGATACAGACAAACTGACAGTTGCTAAAAACAAACAAACAAACAAGACATGTTTGAAAAAACATTAGGTTTAATTATTTAGTAAATAGAATAGAACAGAATAGAAAGTTTTTATTGTCACTGTATCACTAGGTTACAATAAAATTGGGGCCGCTGCTACTTTGGTGCAAAAAAAAAAAATGCAAAATTGAGGGAAAATTCAATATTTCAAAAAATTAAAAGTAAAAATGTCTGTAAAAGAAAACCAAATGAAAAAAAAATACATTATATCAAAATGTAATGTAAAAGGAAATATATTGTATATCTGAGAAGTATACATTACTAAATACAATTTGACAAAATATATAACAAAAATACAAAAGGCAAAATATACACAATGTTCCAAAGAAATGATGTAAAAGGCAGATATTGGGGTGTTGGAGTAAAGTGACATATATATGACATTGAATTGAAGTTGAATTGAAAAAGCCTTTAATTGTCCCACAGCGGGGAAATTGCATGTCACAACAGCATGTATTTAAAAACATATATATGAAGAGTAAATAGGCAAATAAGCATACATGCTTTAACATAAACATAAACATTTGGTGGCTGGTACTAAGTTGCACGTGTTAAATAATGTAACATTATTAATTAGAAGCAAAAAGGGTTAAAAATGGTTACAAAACAAGTGTTACAAACTGTAATTAACCAAGTTGTACTAACAAACTTTGTAACACAACAATGCCGGTTTTTAATTTCGTTTAATAAAGTTTCCCGACTTGTGCGAAAGAGTAGAGACCTGTAATCGGTTCACATTTAATTCGATTATTCGCTTAAAACTGAAATCACACAATAAATGTCTTTGTCTTGTAGGTCTGCGCTGGAGTGTTTTTTTGTTTTTGTGCGTGTTGTTTGTAATCTTTTCACATTGCTGGTTCGTATTTGTATCCATTCCTCGGCAGATTTAAAGAAGCCGTGTAATTGTGTAATATTTAGCAGCATAATAACCCACGGCTTCTCTCTTTGACCTGCAGTGGCCTTGCAGCTGCCCGAGGGTCTTCAGATGTTCGCCTGTGTGCTCGCAGACATCATCGAGAGGTGAGTTCCACACCGTATCAACCATTTTGAGGAAAAACCCGATTGCAATTTTTTCTGATAAATATTGCGATTGCGATGCGGTTTTCGATTTTTGCACTAAAACTAAAATTACGAGGAAAATATGTGATTATTTTTACAAAACAGAGGGTCAAATAAACTACATATAAGGAAGTAATGAGACTGTTTGATGCTTTGTGATTAATAAATACAGTACATGAACCTAAAAACCAAAGAATGCAAAAAAAACATTTTGAAATAAATTATATACAACAAAAACATCAATTGGAATTACCAAACTATGTTTCATTTTAACATTTAATCTAAACTAATAAAGCTACCCAGACATTCTGGGAGGTAAAGACCACGATTAATCCCATTAAAAATGAATGAATTCAAATGTCTGTGTTTAAACGTTTGAAAACTATGATTAAAGGCCGAGAAGCTTAACGCGTCAGATACTCCATGTTCTTTGTTTATTTTGCTTTTCGTGGATCATGTGACACGTTAGCGCTGGTTAGCGAGCCAGCGGATGGAGCGATCTGGTGTCCCTGATGGTTTCAAAAGTACGTTCGACTAGTAGTAGTGTTTCTGATTGGTCAGCAAGCCAGGAACAAGAGATTCGACAATTTTGATTGGCTAATAGATTTGTCACTCAAATGTACTTGTCACATCAAAAGGTACTTGAGTAAATGTACTTCGTTACTTTACTTAAGTATGCTTTTGGCTACTTTATACTTGTACTGAGTATTCATGGCCTTTTATTTTTATTTTTTTTATTTTATTTTTTTGCAAATTAGAGTTTGATTGAGACGGACTTTTTGTTCTTTCTTTATTTTGTTTCACCATTTTTGAAACACGGGGGTTGTTAAATTTTGTTTCTGTATCCAAAAATAAAAAAGTTTTTTTTTTCCACATTTATTTTGTTTTTTATTAGCCTAAGTTCAGTATGAGTAAAATACTCAAGTTCTTTTAAAATTCCATACTTTGCTACCTTGACTCAAGTCTTTTTTTATAGCGGTGACATTTTACTTGTATTGGAGTAACTTATACAGTACGTATCCGTACTTTTACTCAAGTGGTTGTCTGGTACTCTTTACAACTCTGCTCAAATATTGGGAATTCAAAAGGCGGGAAAAAAAAACCGCAGCCTCCTCAGGTTTGGTTCTTGACCAGGTCTTTGGTTCTTCAGGTCTTGACTTCGGTTGCATTGAGCCGGGCCCGAGTCAACCTCCTGTTCTCATTAAAAACCCTGCTTATCTTTTCCACCCTGTTGCTCGTGTTGGAAGCTCAGCGGAAAATGAGACGGCAGCAGACACGAGCGAGCTATCGCACTTTCTCGTTGAACAGCATGAAGTGGGCGAAACCATTATTCTTCTCAATTACGTTCTTGTTGTAGGAGACACCCCGCGCTGCATGAAATCTCTCGGGTGTACACACACAAATGCAGATTACAGTGCATTATGGGTAAAGACCGGACACAACTCTTCTTAAACGGGTAATTCTGACAAAGCAACTGTGTAAGAAAAATAGAAGTGACACGGAAAACTCGAGCTGGTAAGTAAAAAATGAAGTGAGTTTAAAGAGTTAAAAATAATAAAATAAAAGATAAATAAATAAAAAGTTCTAAATAAAGAGTTAAGGTGAAATTCAAGTTCTTCAAAGAAAGTATCAGACCAACATTTTTATCATCATTATCATTTCATTTGAAGCGGAAATAACATACCATCTTCTTGAATTTAAGACCTGGTGACTCTTATGGAGTGAAGCTAGATGTACAAATTGAACACTTTAATCTGTATACCGTATTTATGCGAAAATAAGCACACTGCGAATATAAGCATACACCCCATTTTTCAGGCACAAAATTAAAATTCTTTAAATACATTTTTTTTCAATTATGTAAATTTTCTCTTAAAAATAAATTTTTTTTTTATTTAACAAACCTGCCTTTTGACTCGTATCATTTCCATATCGTTTTTACTTTAATAATAAAGTCAATTCTGGTGATTCCGAACTCCAACTCCCAGAATTCTCGGCCAATCCCAAGAGCCTTTGCACTCCGTAGATCAGCAATCGGAGGTTTCTTCGAACTGTTTCTTTACCCAACGCCGTGTAGAGACTATCGTAGTGAAGTATTCACATACGTAGAGCGTTTTGATTTTATTTGTTCCCTGCTATCGACTCATTGCCCATGTTCTTTGTTTTTGCCTGTTTTCTGATGCTTTTGGACTTTTTTTTTTTTTTACAGCTGTTAACTATTAACGCTGATTTACCAGAAGCTCCTTCTGTTATAATAATAATAATAATAATAATAATAATAATAATAATAATATTTTTTGTTCTAACACTTTGTTTAGTCCCTGCTGAGTGTTGCTGTATGACTGTTTCTTTATTTCGTTTATTAAGCTAATAAAAACTAAAAGTAAATAAAAGTATTTCTATTTATTTGTGACTTTCACTTTAAATGTAGAAAAATTTGCGCTTATATTTACGTGTATATTTGAAACTGGCGTTTATAAGCATTCCCAAGTATTTCAGCTGCTAAAATTTGGGGAAAAACGGGTGCTTATATTCGCGTAAATACGGTATTTACTACTTTTTGCAAAAAATTGCATTTTTTTTTTTAACTTTATGCTAAAAGCTTCTTGTGACTGATTTCCCCAACTTTTCCCCCATTTCATAATAATTATTCCCGTCCTCCGCTTTCTTGGCTTGAGACAAATGCAACCTCTCTTCAGGTAAAGCATGTTCTCATTTCATTTACGAGCGCCGACTCGCTCCAAGTGTCAGTTTGAAACTAATGGGAGACGTTCCCAGAGGTGGAGAGATCTGGTCTTTCCATTGAGGGACATGCTCAGCCCCAGGAACCACACTCAAGCCGTCACAGTCCCAGAGGATTCATCTGTATTACCAAAACATTATGGGACTGAAATGGTTCCGTCTCAGTCTGTGCCACCAATTGGATTTGGATGTGAGTCAGTGGGTTGGAGCGAAAAGCTTTGAGTGTTTGAACTGGGTCATGTGACATGCTGGCTGGCTGTCTTCTACCGTCTGGTTGATCTGACGCCGTCCAATAGGGTTCTTCTGAGGCTTTTCTAATATCCTTCCATCACTATTATCTGTCATCCTACCATTTCCTCCTCCACCTTGAGAGGCGGCAATGTTGCGCTTTAGAAACGTTTCGCAGCATCTGAGAGCGGTGGAGTTGTACGTGAGGATGTAAACCCGCAAAGACTTAAGTATCCACAAGTTTCTTAAGTATCCTTAAGAAACTCAAGTTTCATTTACAGTATTATTAAAAAATTACACACTTTTTTTTATTTTTTTTCAAAGAATCAAAACACGGACAGGCTTCAGTCTGTAGTTGAAAAACAACTAAAACATTGTATCCAAATGCAGTATTACCTCACTTTACGAAAAAAAAAAAAGAATTGTGCTGAATAATTATTATGGAGCCGAGATGATTTTCGTAAAGCGGAATTTTTGTAAACTCTTTTTTGTAGCCTTCCGTAAATTCAGACAGAATATTTTCATAAATGATAAAATATCAGTAGTAAATGTAATAATAAAAAAAAAAAAACGGGCTACATAAGTTACTGGAAAAAAAAGCATTAAAAATTAATACTGTGGTACTAAAGCAATATAATTCAAATGAGTTTAATTTACCTTTTTGGTCGAGCGGCTAACGGTGAGACGAGTAGTGGATGACAATCCTACACAAGTTATCACACTCACTTAAACATGCAAAAAGCAACAACACTGACGAGAAACACTTTGTGCGATTTAGATTTCTTTAGTACTAGACACTCCGTTTGTGTATTCCAAAGTGTGTGTTGTGTGTGATTGGTTTTGTAATTTGTGCGTGATTAGAAGTGGCAAGCCAATTTACCTTTTGAAAGTGGCATGCCGATTTATCGTACTCTCGCATCACAACTATTGCCTTTCGTATCCCGAAAAGATTTTGTAATTTTGGGGCGTGTTTCTCTCAAAAACGCACATCGTAACTTTACATTTTCGTAACATGGGTCGTAAGTTGCGTAAGTTGAGGTACCACTGTACAGTTCTTTTGTCTTTTGCTTTAATTTATAAAAGAGTATCTATCTTTATTTATTTATGAGTGTCTATGTATACTAAATGTGTTGTTTTCTTTGAAAAGCACGAGCCAATTGTGAAACACTTTTTTTTAGCGATTTAATTAGTAAAAGCAAAATCTAGCCGAAAAAAAATTCAAAACAATACAAACCACAACAGCAAAAAATTATGTAATACTTTAAATACTTGAAAAATATTTAAAATACTTAGTTAGAAAGTACCTTGACTCTTTGTACTGCCATCTGACCTGTTTCTGAATTCACACAAATTCAAAGATTTTGCACATTTCTGTATTGAGAACAATCATTTGCATAATACTGTTTTATTGGTAATAATCATAATAATTGTTTGTTAAATTAAGTTTAACTGTTCAATTAAATTAGCGAGCGTCTGCGAGCGTTATTCGACATTAGAAATAATCATTCGTCAGCCTTTTTCGCGACTTATCATTCGGGATTCCACAATGGGACAACTTTCAGAATAATAAAACGTAGCAAATTTTTTCCATTTTAAGTGTTTTGCACTTATCACACGATAATCATTTTTCCCGTTGATATATTCTCTGCTACGTCGACTATGTCACGAGACACGCACGTCTCTCTCAGCCCATTAGCGCGTGTGCAAATTGCTCGTGTCGTATTAGATGAGCGTAGCACTCAGCTAAAGAGCATCCTGTTCTTCTCCTCCATGACACCGCCAATGTCCAGACACTCCGTGGCACGTTTAAACCGGCCAGTGTTTAATGAGAGCAATTAAAGTCGCTTAATTACTACGGTAAAAGCCCCCTCGCCTCCTCTGCGCATCAACTACAGCTTTCGATTCCTCGCGCTCTTCTCGGCCTTCCTTCCTCACGCTGGCTCTCTGCCAGCCGGGGCTTCGATCTGCCGCTTCTCTGAGGGCTTTTAATTTGGCGTGCGCGGTTTTTCCGCACTGGTATTTACAGCTCTGTGTGGTTAGCGGAAGTGTTTACCACCAGCTTTTGGCTTTTCCACGCGACAGGAGCAGTAGGCCGCAGATCACACTGGGCCTGTTTAAACTCGGCTCCAAGATTAGTCTCGGATGATTCCGTCCGGCGTAGTTGTGAAAAGCGCTGCCTAAAATAGTAGAGGTGGTCTAATGGTTAGAGAGTCGGATGGTTTGAGGAGAGATCTGGTTATTTGCTGCCTCCGCATCCTAGCCGCATCCTGGATGGAGAGAAAGATGGATGATGGGTGGATGGATTGATCGATAGATGGTTCGATGGATGGATGGTTGGATGGGTCACCGTTCAGGTAGATTGATAGATGGATGCACGGATGGTTGGATTGATTGATGGATTGATTGATTGGTTGATTGGTTGATTGATTGATTGATTGAGTGATTGATGGATTGATTGATGGATTAATTGATGGATGGATTGATTGATTGATTGATTGATTGATTGATTGATTGATTGATTGAAAAGATGGATTGTTGAACGGGTTGCTGTGCAGATAAATTGATGGATTGATTAATTGATTGATTAATTGATTGATTAAAGGGAGGGAGAAAGAGGGAGGGTGGAAGTAAAGAGATCTGGTTATTTGCTGCCTCCGCATCCTAGCCCTGGATGGAGAGGAAGATGGATGATGGATAAATGGATGGATGGGTCACCGGATGGATGGATGCATCGATGGATGGATTGATCGATGGATTGATCGGAAAGATGGATGGTTGAACAGGCAGATAGATAGATGGATTGATTAATTGATTAAATAATTTATTGATTGATTAATTGGTTGTTTGGGTTGGGTTTCTAAATTGCCAGACAAATTCATTCAAACACTTTTTCATTTTTATTCACAATTTCTAAATTATCATTTTCATTCAGAAAGCTTGTTCATAATGCAGTTTTCCTGGTTTAGATGATTGTTCAGATTACAAATTGTAGTGAAATGTGTAGTGTGAGGAAAATGGGGAAGGGGTTGTTTTCACAATTTTGTTACGTAAAATGTAACGTAAAATTTAAAATACTGTCTCCAGTTTGTTTTCTTCTGTAGTTCCGTTCTACAGCCTCCCATGTGCTGTCAAATCTTTATGAATCCAAATGTGAAAATCGTCTGAATCTCACAGACGCTAAACCATCGCATGGGATCTGTCACGTGTGTGAGAGAAGATGAAGTGAAGTTGAAGATGAATTGAAACCAATATTTACACTGTCTAGAGAACTTTAACTGAAGAAATTACACTTAAAGTTGTCGAGTAAAACAATTTGATATAAAAACCTCAGCGGGATTTTCTTTTTTATATGCTTGTCTCTGTATTTGTTAACGGTATTAATATTAAATGTGAAATGAATGCATATTTTTCTCAGATACTTGTTTTTCAATATTTTTTTTAAATACACATTTTGATTTTAGACTTTCATGGTGTGTTTTTTTGACCTTGGTCCCAATTTATTTTTAATTCAATTATAGTAAAGATAATGTTTACAGGTATTGACACAACAGGTGTCTACAGGTTATGTAAAAAAGAAATAAATATGTATGCATATTACCGCAACACATAAATACGCATGTACGTGTACAGTGAGGAAAACAGTATTTGTACATGAAGCAAAACCTTGAAAAAGAACTATATCATATGTGCTGCTGCTCTAGTTATATTAAGTAACATTTGGGTAAAGTTCTACATAAATCGTAGGATATTTTGACATGTTTTTACATCTCCCCCAATAACCGAGCGTCTGCTGTATATCCTTATGGATGTTATGCAAATGTGGAGGATTTAGAATGGCGGTTTACATCTGGCCAGTGGTGGAGGACGCGGCGTCAGGTGCAGCGCGGCGAGCATGTCGCTCAGACTCTGCCTTTAATTGCTCCAGGACCAGAGGAAGGGATTAAGTGTGGCAAGAGACTTAAGCTACAATATTCCGAAAGACATCGTACGTGATCTAGAACCTTCAAGTGAAGCTGACAAGCTTGTTTGCTCTCGAGTCCACGCCGCACTTCATCCGCTGGGTCATGTGACTCGCGACCAGTGTTGGGAATGTTCCTTTAAGTAATTAGTAGTGCTGTCGAACGATTAATTTTTTTTAACTAGTTAATCACACTTCCCTGACCAAGTTAATCGTGATTAATTGCGGTTAAATGACTAAGCTTGTAATATTGGATAATGACGGATAATAATGTAAATAATAATGATGTATTATTTAGTATAATAATAATAATAATAATAATAATAATAATAATAATAATAATAATGTAAACTCAACACTAAATAAACACTAGTTTAAATACTACTGCTATATTTGCAATATATTTTCTTTGTTTTTTTTAACCCTCCGAGGTCAAGTCACTCTTTATTCAAGATAAAACACACTAAAAAAGTCTGGTGTTTTTTGTAAAAAAATAATAAAACAAAAGCGTGAAGCACTTTTTGACATCTTTCTGTCAGCTGAAAACAAAGTAACTTAAGAAATACTCATCACGCGAACATGAAACATATGTATACATAACGCTTAGAATGTCTGTTTTTTAATGTAAGTGAATACAGTATTGTCTGTTTATCTAATCCCTATAATAATAATAATAATAATAATAATAATAATAATAATAATAATAATAATAATTCATTCGATTTTTTTATTTATTGGCGCCTTTCATGACACTCAAGGTCGCCTTACATGACACACAACATTCACACACACACACACACACACCAATTGTCCGGTGAAATAGCAGCAGCCAATCTGAACAGAGATTCAATGACGAGCAGGTTATTTGTAGTTGAAACTGCATCTGTAAAAAGGAGTCCCAGTTTTAACAAGTTCATTCAAAATCAGTCCAAACCTCTATGAGCAAGTGTCTGTCTTTAAACACTTTGCCCTAAATAGCAGCAGCTGAAAACAATCACTATTGAGCTGATGATCGTAATGAGCCACACCTGGTGACACAAGCACAGTCTAATCATTACAAGTCCACAAACCAAAAGTGAAAAAAAGCTGCACCTGTGAGCAAAGGCATAATTGATGAGATAAGTAACTGAGTAACTGATAGTAACTGGGTTACATCATTATAAAAGTAACTAACTGCCAGGGAAAGTAATAATTGCGTTACAAAATGTTGTCTAAATAAAGTCTTAATACTAAATTTTGATAATAAAGCACAATAGATGGTTCAGAACTTTTAATATTTTTTGCACAGACCACAGCTCGCCAACAATGAAGTCTAAATATAAATTATGCTTTTTAAGAAATGTACCAAAAATAAATTAATAAAACTGTCACTAGTAGACATAGTGTCGCCTACAGTACTTTCTTTCGTACAAAAGTAAAAAGTTTAGCAAGAAGTGTCCTGCTCTCAAAATAATTCTTAACAAAATTAAATAATAACAAAGATGCACTCTTTCTAGAGCAAATTGAAATGAGATGTAAACAGTTAGTAAAATAAAACTGCACAGTCATCTATCCGGCTCATCGCTGACTCCTGGTTGTTGGTGTGTGAAACTGCGTACGTGAACAACCGCACTACTCTGCTTCCGGGTGGTAAATGATGGGCATTTAATCTAAGCCAATCATCACTCTTTCAGTCACACCATGTTTACAGACGCACCAATCACCAGTTATGTCCCGCCCCACGAACACAAAAACCAATTACGTTAGATTACTCGTTACCGAAAAAAGGAACGCCGTTTGTTTATAACGCCGTTATTCCCATCACTGCTCGTGACGGACTATGAGCTCCATGTCAGCGTGTAAAAAAATCAAATAAATAAATAAAAGCCTGCGCGAATCTCGTCAGAGCGTAAGCTGATTAAACAGGATGAGTTCTTAAGCTTTAATGAGAACAGGCTGCTGTATTGCGCACACACACACACACACACACGTGTCTCACATACACTCCATTTTGAAATTTCAGTCCCGCATCCCGAGGGTCCTGAATTATTAATCGCATCATTTGACGATACGGCTCCTCATGATACACATCTAACACAATATGCGCTTTTGCCGCATTATCATAATTGTTTTTGCGCTGAAACTCGGGCAGATGCGCAGGAGGGCCAATCTGGGCCGTTTTTCTGCACCGTAATGAATCCTAAACCTAATTTACTCAAGTGTCTTCAACTCAATTGACCATAAAAGGCACATTACAACGACATCTAACTAAAACCTAAACGCGAATCGCAACTGCGCCATTCTATTTGCCATCAATTTGTGTGTGTGTGTGTGTGTGTGTGTGTGTGTGTGTGGTTGTGTGTGTGTGTATTCTGTGTCTTGCATTTGCCATCTCTTTTTCTGTGTTTATCTATCCATCTGTCTATCCATCTATCTGTCCATCTATCTGTCCATTTATCTATCTATCTATCTATCTATCTATCTATCTATCTATCTATCTATCTATCTATCTATATCTATATCTATCTATCTATTTATCTCTCTCTATCAATTGTATCTATCTAGCGGTACGTCTGTCTGTCTGACTGACCATCCATCCATTTGTCTATCTATCTATCTATCTATCTATCTATCTATCTATCTATCTATCTATCCATCTATCCATCTATCCATCTATCCATCTATCCATCTATCTATCTATCTATCTATCTATCTATCTATCTAACTATCTATCTATCTTTTTCTCTCTCTATCATCTGTCTATCTATCTATTAGTACGTCTGTCTGTTTATCTATCTATCAATATCTCTATTTCTCTACCCATCCATCCATCCATCTATCTATATTTCTCTACCTCTCTACCCATCTATCCATCTATCTGCCTGTTTTCACCTATTCGTCATTCTACCACTCTGTCTATCAGTCTTGTCTTTTTCTTGTCTCTTTTTCATCTGGCTTTGTCTTTCTCTTTCTTCCTGTCTGTCTGTTATTTTTTTTCCTTCTGTCCATCTGTCTTGTTTTAGAAAAGATTTGAACTTTTGAACTCTGTATTTCAGATCTGCCCATCTGGTGTTTTCTTTGTCTTTCTATCTACACATGTATCTTACATGTCCTTAATATTAGCAATTGTCTCTCTGTCATCTGTCACTAAACCCAATTCACTCAAGTGTCTTCAACTCGATTGACCATAAAGGCGCATCACAACGACAGCTAAAGCGTAAACGCGAATCGCGGCGGCGGCGTTCACGCGGTTATTTTTAACCGGTTCTGACGTCAAACAGGAGCTTTGGAGAACATCTGTAGCGAGCGCTGGAGCTCCGGCTTGTTAGGAGAGGCTGGCACTTTGATCCCGCTGACAGCCGTTTCTGGGATGGTGGGCCCGGACTCCTGCGGGTTTTGTCGTGTTTGAGGCCGCGAGGAACGTCGAGGAACCTCCTCCTGCGCCGTCTGTCACTCGCCGTTATGTTCTTCGTAATGCCGCCACCGCCACTTCTGAGAATAGCAACAGGCTTTTCATCCGCGGCCCTGTTTAAAGGTCTAGGCTTTATATCCCATTGATCGGCGACTGGAACGCTCACCAGAGTTTTCGTCTTTTGACGCGCCACCTTTATGCGGTTTGGTGCCACGAAGGCTGGAACCACCACGAGTGGTTCGTTAAGATTCGAAAACTGACGACTTGATTTTGTACGTTTGTTGTGTGTGTGTGTGTGTGTGTGTTTAGGTAAATGTGGGGTCTAAAAACCCATAGTCAGGCCCTTTGAGAGTTAAAATAGTTGTAATAGTAACTAGTATTTTAGGACTGAGGTTACAATTGAGATTTGGTTGAGGGGTGGGAGTGTATCATGATGGGCGGGGTTAGAGTGAAAAGGGGTGGGACTGGGCTGTTTTGTAGGTGAGTCAGTGGGTGGACCCCACAATAAAATAATTAAAGTGTGTGTTTGTGTGTTTTCTTGCATTTAGCACAATGTGGGGCTCTGAATGCTAGTTTTTAGACCATTTGAATTAATGTCCGTTAATGTCCTTTAGAGGTTTTTTTTTTTTTACGAGGCTGGAGGTTTTCGAGCTGGTTTTGTGTGGTTCATTAAGATTTGAAAACGCCCAACTTGATTTTGTACATTCTCCTTGTGTGTGTGAGTGGGCACATTTGTACAAGCTTTTTGGTAAATGTGGCGCCTTAAAACCCATAGTTGGGCCCATTGAGAGTTAAGATAGTATTTTAGGACTGAGGTTACAGTTGAGATTTGGTTGATGTTACAGTGAGAGGGGTGGGAGTGTATTTTGGGCGGGGTTAGAGTGAAAGGGGGAGGGAATGTGCAGCAGTTGGACATATTTGAAGTGTGTGTGTGTGTACACAGGCGTTAAGGTAAGTGTGGGGCCTTAAAATGTAAAGTCTGGCCCTTTGATAGTTTAAATGTAATTTTTAGGACCGAGGTTACGGTCGAGTTTTGGTTAATGTTAGAGTAATAGGGGTGGGTGGTAGTGTGTTTTGATGGGCGGAGTTAGAGTAAAAGGGGGCGGGAATGGGCTGTTTTGTATTTGAGTCAGCAGTTGGACCCCACAATAAAGTAATTCAAGTGTGTGTGTGTGTGTTCTTGCATTTAGCACAATGTGGGGCCCTGAATGCTAGTTTTTAGACCATTTGAATTAATGTCCGTTAATGTCCTTTAGAGGTTGTTTTTTTTTACGAGTTTTTACGAGTGTGTGGGTGGGCACATTTGTACAAGCTTTTTGGTAAATGTGGGGCCTTAAAACCCAAAGTTGGGCCCATTGAGAGTTCAGGTAGGATATAGGACTGAGGTTACAGTTGAGATTTGGTTGATGTTACATTAAAAGGGGTGGGAGTGTATTTTGATGGGCGGGGTTAGAGTGAAGGGGGAGGGAATTTTTGTTTTGTATTGTTTTGTTGAACCCCACTGTGATATAAATTCAAGTTGTGTGTGTATGATTTGTTTTTTTTTAATACATTCATATCTTGTCCATCTTTCTTTCTGCCCATTCATTGATTTTGGTGTATTACTCTCTTTCTCTGTCTGGTTTGACCGTTAATCTCACTTTCTGTTTGATTGTTCATCCATCTGTCTTTGTCTCTTTCTGCCTCTCTGTGTCTTCATCTTTATTCCTGTCTGTTTAACCATGTCTCTGTGTGTGCGTGTGCGTGTGTGTGTTGCTATCACTTTCTCTCTCACATTCTCTTTTTCTGTCTATTGCATTTGCCAGCTCTTTTTCTGGGTTTTTCTGTTTACCATCTGTTTTTCTTTTCCTCTATACATTATATATCTTTGTGTCACTCATGCCTTCTGTCTGTCTATCTAGCGGACAATTTATCTGCATGTACATTGCTTTCTCTATTTCTCTGACTATGGATTTGTCTGGGTCTGTCTCTCTATATCTGTTTTTGTGTCTTTGTGAGTCTATAATTTTTTGTCTAGTTGTAGTTTTGCAAGTCTATCTTTTCTTGTACGCTTTCCTTGTACGCTTTTCTTTTAGATCTATCTATCTATCTATCTATCTATCTATCTATCTATCTATCTATCTATCTATCTATCTATCTATCTATCTATCTATCTATCCATCTATCTATCTATCTATCTGCGTATCTATCTATCTGTCTGTCCATCCATCCATCTATCTAATTGTCTATCTGTCTGTCTGTCTGTCTCACTGTCTGTCTGTTTATCTATCTATCCAACTCTCTATCCTTCTCTCTATCCATCTCTCGATGTTTCTATCTCTATCTATCTACTCATCTATCCATCCATCTGCCTGTTTTCACCTATTTGTCATTCTACCGCTCTGTCTTTCTGCCCATCAGTCTTGTCTGTTTCTCTCGACATTTTATCTGGCTTTGTCTTTCTCTTTCTTCCTGTCTGTCTGTTATTTTCTTTCCTTCTCTCAATCTGTCTTGTTTTTTTCTTTTGTTTTTTTCTTTAACTTGTTTTTTTTTTCTGCTCAATCTGCCCGTCTGGTGTTTTCTTTTTCTTTCTATCTACCCAATTATCTTACATGTCCTTTTTATTAGCAAGTGTCTGTCTGTCATCTGCCTCAGTTCTTTATTTTGTTGTATCCATCTATCCATCTGTGCATCATCCTCCTCGTCTCTATCCAACTGTCTGTGTGTCTTTCTCTCTAGCTGGGTTGAAACGTGAGAGGGTTGTTTTTGCTCTTTTATTTGAGATTTTAAGAGTCGTTTCCCATCATCGCAGCGTGTCGTCGTGGTCAGTGCGACAGCTGCTTTTTCATCCGATGTTGTCGCTGTGAGATTCTGTCTGTTTTTTTTTTTTTTTTTTTTTTTTTAAGCAAGGACTGAGGTTGCAGGTTCATATTATAGTAACAGGGGTGGGGTGGGTGGTAGTGTATTTTGATGGGCGGGGTTTGAGTGAAAGGGGGAGGGAGAGTTGCTTTATATGTGAGTCAGCGAGTGGACCTGACATTAAAATATTCAAGTGTGTATGTGTGTGTGTGTGTGTGTGTGTGTGTGTACACAGGCGTTTAGGTAAATGTGGGGCCTCAAAACCTAAAGTCGGGCCCTTTGAGAGTTAAGATGGGATTTAAGGACTGATGTTACAGTTGAGATTTGTTTAATATTACAGTAAGAGAGGTGGGAGTGTTTTTGATGGGCGGGGTTAGAGTGAAGGGGGCGGGGACGTGCTGTTTTTTATGTGAGTCAGTGGTTGGACCCCACAATGAAATAATTCAAGTGTGTGTGTACAAAGGCATTTAGGTAAATGTGCGGCCTTAAAACCCAAATATGAGCCTGTTGAGAGTTAAAATTATAGGACTGTTTGTTCCTGTCAGTCTTATCTTTTTTTTCTTCAATCGGCCTGTCTGTCTGTCTTATTTCTTTTTCTGTCTGTCATCTTAGTTTTTAGTCATTTTGCATTTTAATTTTTTTTTTATTGTGTTATTGTGCTTTCGAAATACAGTTAGCTTGAAAATAAAACCTAGTCATTTTTATAATACTGTATTTAAGTATTCAATTTTATGTGGTTAGAGTTTTGGTTTAGAGTAAGAGAAGTTGGTGGGTGGGCAGAGTATTTTAATGGGCGGGGTTAGAGTGAAAGGGGGAGGGATCGTTTGTCTGGTCTGTAAGTCAGCGGTTACAGGGTAAATGTCAGAGACCCCGCCAGGGTCCGCCGGCCCCCGCCTCCACCCGCGCCACACAGCCGAGCTGTAGGTGGCGTGTGTTAGTGCCAGCTGTCTGCGCTCCTCGCCTCTTACATAAGCGCCGAGAACAAGCCAATTCTCCCGCTCCACTTCTCCTCGATGACTAATGAGCTGCCGGGCCGCTCCGCGTAATGAGTTACCTGCCCACGTGCCCAGTGTGTTGCCTCGTCTCGCTGGCACCCAGACCCGCCTGGAGAAGGGTGAAGATTACTAGCTGACGACTTCTACCTGGATCCACTCACTGGTTTAGATTAGAGCTCCGAGGAGTTTATCAGACGGAACAAAGTGCCGCGAAATTTAACTGTTTATGTCGAGTGGTTGTGTAGTTTATTACAGTGGTAATATTTACAGTGATTTATTACAGTAGTAAAGTGAACTTTTTTTTATTACAGTAGTCACATTAAGTAAACTTAATGACTCTCTTTAGTGAGTTCATAATGTGTGTGTGTGTGTGTGTGTGTGTGTGTGTGTGTTTGTGTGTGCTTTATCTAGCAAAAACAGCCTAGTCTATGTATCTCACCTTTTCTCACACTTTTATCTAAAAGTCTGCCATGTCTTTTTCTGTCTGCCATTTTAGTTTTAAGTCATTTAGCATTTTTTTTTTATTGTTTATTGTGTCTTTTGAAAAACAGTTAACCTGAGAATAAAACCTAGTAATTTTCATAATAGTGTATTTAAGTACTGTATTTACTCGACTATAAGTCGTTGGGCTCAAAGTGGGGGCCTCGACTTATACGCGCGGTCTACCGAAATAAAAACTATTTTACTCTTTTTCGAGCACGGCACAAGCAAAAGTTCTCCACATCTCGTGCTGGCTGCTCTGCTCTCGCTCTCTCTCTCTCTCTCTCTCTCTCTCTCTCTCTCTCTCTCTCTCTTGCGCACACGCACAAATACAGATTTTAGCAAAATGTAACAAATATTTTTCTGAACACAATGATATTACAAAAATATTACACTTAAAATTAATTGTTTTACTCGTTTCCCAAGTTCTTGCCCTTTTTAATTGTTCTATTTTTAAAACAATTTCAGCTATTTACTTTACAATTATGGCAGAAATTACATTAATCATAACATTTTACTTATATATATTATTGTATAAATATAGTTTACGGTTTCATTTTTCTGGTTTTCATATTTCATCCAACAATAACAGTATCGTTATTATTATTTTGTGGTCAAATCTAACATAATATGAATTCTGGTGGTGCTATTTTTTACTCTATTATTCTGTGTTGTAAATAGGATTTATTGCTAGTTATAATTGCTTATAATTACAAATGATAGTTCAACAGACTTCAAACTAAATCTTAAGCTTCCTTTGGGTTTGATAGGGTGACACTCAGAAGTGGCTCGCTTTATTATATTTTGTAAGCTTATCTTCTCTGAATTGGCTAAACTAACAGTTTGGAAATATGAGAAACTCAATTACTCAAGAAGAAATCAGCCGTAATCCTCAAGCTCGACTGGTTTTTATGTACTGATGCCAGTGGCCATTTCAGCTGAAAATAAACTCTTCTTGGTTCCGGTTGCCGTGCAGTCAGTTGGCTTCCTCACGGGTGGTAAAAGCAGGTGGCTCGGTTATTTGATACACTTTTTTATTTTCAGTAACTGGAATAAAGCCTTTTAAACGCATGCTGAGCACCACACTGAGGTGCAAAGAGGAGAACCCACACCTGCTGGTCACACCTGAGCATCAGCAAGTCCCCGGGAATCTCTGCTCGCTTAAAAATACCTCCTAAATAAAACCAGCTGAGTGCCATCCAAAACCAAATACCCACCTTCTGCCAACCAAAACCAAATATTCACCGTCCACCATCCAATACCCAATACCCACTGTCTGCCATCCAAAACCAAATACCCACCTTCTGCCAACCAAAACCAAATATCCACTTTCCGCCATCAAAAACCCTATACCCACCGTCCAGTACTCGCCATCAAAAACCCTATACCCACCGTCAAAACCCAATACCCACCGTCCAATACCCACCACCCAATACACCCACAATTAAAAACCCAATACCCACCGTCTAATACTCACCATCAAAAACCCAATACCCACCGTCCAATACCCACCACCCAATACACCCACAATAAAAAACCCAATACCCACCGTCTAATACTCACCATCAAAAACCCAATACCCACCGTCCAATACCCTCCATAAAAAACCCAATACCCACCATCCAATACTCACCATAAAAACCCAATACCCATCACCCAATACACCCACCATCAAAAACCCAATACCCACCGTCCAATACCCACCACCCAATACACCCACAATAAAAAAACCCTATACCCACCGTCCAATACCCACCATCAAAAACCCTATACCCACCGTCCAATACCCACCATCAATAACCCAATACCCATCACCCAATACCCACCATCAAAAACCCTATACCCACCGTCCAATACCCACCATCAATAACCCAATATCCACCGTCCAATACACCCACCATCCAATACTCACCATAAAAACCCAACACCCATCA
Source organism: Paedocypris sp. Pulau Singkep (assembly GCA_017309775.1). Lineage (NCBI taxonomy): Eukaryota > Metazoa > Chordata > Actinopteri > Cypriniformes > Paedocypris > Paedocypris sp. Pulau Singkep. The sequence goes on along the minus strand of MU204293.1, from coordinate 1,140,499 downwards.
CCCAATACACCCACCATCAAAAACCCAATACCCACCGTCCAATACCCACCACCCAATACACCCACAATAAAAAACCCAATACCCACCATTAAAAACCCAATACCCACCATCCAATACCCACCACCCAATACACAGACAATAAAAAACCCAATACCCACCATCAAAAACCCTATACCCACCGTCCAATACCCTCCATAAAAAACCCAATACCCACCATCCAATACTCACCATAAAAACCCAATACCCAATACACCCACCATCAAAAACCCACCATCAAAATCCAAGTCTCCACTGAAGACTTTCACATTCTTGCGAAAAGCGCTTCTTTGTTAGGGCTGAGCGATAGATTGATGACTGTAATTATCGCAGTTCAATTTTTTTTTAAAGAAAAAACTATCATTAATAACTAAAATACCCATTATGCCCACCAATTACCCCAAATGGTTCAGATAGACACAGAATTAGTTGTTTTAACTTAATTTGCACTTACAGTCAAAGCCATGTTGCAGTGTTAAATCATATTGCATTTCTTGAATTTTCTTTCATTCTATTAGTACAAATTATTAAAATTTGTATTTTAAAATGTATATGTATTGTGGAAAAAAATATACAGTGTATATACATGTATACCCCAATAGTACGCTTTTTAGGAAATTACTTATGAGAATATTACAATGAATAATGTTTATGTTTGTTATTGCCTTCATTATGGAGAGAAGTTTGCCTTTAATATTGACAAATGTCAAGTCTTTAGTCTGAAACAATGAAATAAACATCCCGTGCTGTTGCGAAACACACCGAGGAATTATTACAAATTCCATTCAGTTCACGTTCTAAGTTGCTGCCTGCTTCACAATTGTTGTACAGATTTGAAACACACTGGTAAAAATGTTCTCATAACGGCCCAATTCTGCGCTATTTGTCTCTATAGCTTCTGTTTTTAAACTCAACGTTAATGTCTTCATTATCCCTCCTACTATGTTCAGGTCAAATTGACCCGTTTTCAAAGTTTAATAATATTTTTAAAGTGCTTTAAATGTGTATTTATTCACTTTGAAACTTCTCCTGCTTGGCTTAGTTGGTGTAATTGTCATTTAAAAAAATATAACGATACTGTTGAGGTCACATTGACCCGTGTTAAAAGTTTATAACAAAAAAGAAAATACTTAAAAGAATTATTTCACTGTAAAACTTATTCTGCTTGTCTTTGTTGACAAGAGGGTTAAGGAAATACATTTGCCTTTATAACTGGCAAATATAAAATCTTGCATCCTTCATGTATCAGATTCCAGATATATTTTTGATACCGGCCTGATAAAACTATTTCTCGTTTTTTTTTGTTTGTTTTTAACGCTACAAGTCAAGGAAACCCGCTGTGAACGATTATGAAATTTGTGATATTTTAAAATAATTCACCATTGGTCCTGTATTGCAGGTTTCTTAAGAAAAGTGTTTGTGTTCCAGACCAGGTGGTAAAACCAGACGCTATACTGGGAATTGCATAAGCGGGAGACAGACCTGCTTGTATGGACGATTTTCAGCAAACTACTTATCAGTGTAACTACATAAATCAGCAATGGATGAACACAGGACTGGGCTTTCTCTTTGTTTAGACAGTTTTTTTTTTAGTTTAGACTAGTGTTGTCAAAAGTATCGATATTTCGATCCAAAAGTATTGATACTATCCGCGCTTCCGGGTCTTTCAGCTTCGCGCTTTCGCACATGATAAATATTGTCAGCAAGTAAAATTTTCGCGAGTCTATATCAGTTTATATAAATACTGCTGTTCAACTCTGGTTCATTAAATGGTTTTGCAGATCCCTACAACATTACACCAACAGGAGATTAATACATGTTTGAGGAGTAAGCTTATTAATTTTAAAGACGTAATCTAACAATAAAAACATACAAAAATGTTTCTAAATCTGAGGACCAACAATCTGCAGTGAAAACTCACTCAGATACTTCTACCACAAGACCAGCTTTAAAAAAAAAATAAAATAAAATAAAATATTGTACTCTTCTACTTTTAGAGCTTCTATCAAACTCATTTGTTTTAATTTAATCTTTTAAAAAATCTTTTAAGTTGAGTATTTTTTTCTGGAAAATGTATAAGGTTTTATTTATTTATGAACTTATTCAGACACATTGTCATGTTCCAGTCTCATGTATTTTTTTTTCTTACTGAAGGGAAAAAAAGCCCTAATATTTCCCAGTATATCCCAGTGGTATTGAAAATGGTATTGAGTATCGATACTTTTTTATAAGTTGCTATTTCTAGTATCGCAGCAACACTAGTTTAGACATCGAGTGACATGCAAATCTACTTCCTGATACAAGGAGGCGTAGAGAAACATCAAAAAAAAAAAAAAAAAAATTGATTTTGTCCTCACAAAACTAAGATTCGAACCCGCAACCCCTGGGTGGCGATTCCAAAGTCTCCACAAAGGGATTTGAACCCCTTACACTCAAAAAAAGTTGAGTTCTATTGTGACTTCAGCAGCTTCGGGCACATGAATAAAGCAATGACATTATGGGCCCGTTTTTAACCTGCAAAACAAAAAGACGCCAACCAGAACGCATTCCGGCATCTTTCAAGTCGGCGTGAACGGTTCAACGGCGAGGCGTTAATTGCGTGTGAATAATGTTGGAGTCTTAGTTTGAACCAACTGAAAATGAATTCCGAGGTAAATTCAACACCATTTCAAATTCCGAAGTAAACAGGCCTTAGGGCTTCGTGGTTTAGCAGGACACACGTCACCTCGTGCCCGTCTTGGCTCTTTGGTTTGTTTTCTGTCGGTTTTCACTTTGCTGGGCAGGGCACGTAGTTCTGGAATTTAAAGATGACGCATAGCAGTCAATGCTAACTAATTACATACACAGGCCGTCTTACCAGCACGGTCCTCACTGTGTTGTCCCTGCGGTGAGTTTTATTATTTATGAAACAATGAAATAAACATCCTGTGCTGTTGCGAAACACACCGAGGAATTATTACAGATTCCATTCAATTCACGTTCTAAGTTACTGCCTGCTTCACAATTGTTGTACAGATTGGAAACAAACGGGTCAAAATGTCCTCATAAAGCCCCAGCACTGCGCTTTTTGTCCCCTTAAGTTCTGATTTTGAACAAAACACAATCAGAAACGGAAATTTGCATTTAAGAATATTTGGAGATGAACATTGAGTTGTTTATTTCGTCCAATGATGTAGGGCGATTTTGATAAATGTTTGTTTTGTGTGTTTTGAGTGAGTATGAGCATTTTGTGTAGGCTTTTGGATGTGTGTGTGTGTGTGTGTGTGTGTGTGTGTGTGTGTGTGTGTGTGTGTGAGACAAGTGTTTCCAAAAGTTTGAGTTTTGAGTTTGTGAGAAAGTGTTTGCATGTGTGTGTCGAAAGATTTGAGTTTGTGGGAAAGTGTGTGTGACTGTGTGTGTGTTTGTGTGCAAGTGTGTTTGTGTGGCGAAACGTTTGAGTTTGAGGAGAAAGTGTGTTTTTTTTGTGTGATTGTGTGTGAGAAGTCTGTCAAAGTTTGAGTTTGTGAGAAAGTGTGTTTTTTTTTTGTGTGACTGTGTGTGTGGTGTTTACAAAAGTTTTCAGTTTGTGAGAAAGTGTTTTGTGTGTGTGTGTGTGTGTGTGTGTGTGTGTGTGTGAAGTGTCGAAAGGTTTAAATTTGTGTGAAAGTGTCTGTGTGTGTTTAAAGTGTGTCCAAAATTTTGAGTTTGTGATAGGGTGTTTGTGTGTGTGTGTGAGTGTGAGAAAGTGAGAGAGAGAGAGAGAGAGAGAGAGAGAGAGAGAGAGAGAGAGAGAGAGAGAGAGAGAGAATAAAGGGTGTGTCCAAAACTTTGAGTGTGTGTGAAAGTGTGTTTTTTTTGTGTGTGTGTAAGTGAGATTGTCAATTTGTCATTAGGGACTGTATTAGGGACATTAGGGACTGTATTGCAAATTGTACTCCGCATCTAACTGTCCAGTAAAGTTATGGATGGTCACACACACACACACACACACACACACACACACACACACACACACACACACACACACACACACACACACACACACACACACACACACACACACAC
>MU204293.1:1113315-1126435 GCA_017309775.1 Paedocypris sp. Pulau Singkep | reverse complement strand
ATATATATATATATATATATATATATATATATATATATATATATATATATTGGGGTTTTTATGGGTATTTTTTATCCCCATAAAGTATATAACACCAAGAAACAACACAAAATCAAGGAAACACGCACAATTCAACACTTTCATTATTCAACAAAGTTTTAAATTTGTCACAGACAACTATTCATAGTAAGAGATGCAGTGAAATGCTTTTTTTTCCTTTTACAAATACTCCGTAAAAACGACATGTGCACAAGCATAAAATAAAAACAGAAAGCGTATACAACAAGTGCAATATTATCAATTATCATGATATCAATATTTTGTGTTTTTTTTTCACACATTTGCTCATTTCCAAAGCCTCTTTTGTTGCTTTATGTGAACTTTCTCGGGTCATAGGGACAGGACGTTGTAATTTGCGTTCAGAGTTGATTTTACACTTCATGTACTGTACAAGCGTATACAACAAGATAAACACAAAAGTCTTAAACTGAAACTAAAGATCTAAATAGCATTTTTAAGTATTGCAATGTGCCGAGGCAACAATCCTGCTGAAGAATGTTGAGCATTAGCATTTTGTGAGCAGAAATTCATAAACTATTTCCACCGTCTGAAACGTGTTGCATCACTTCTGCCTCCGGAACACTAAATTATACAAGTTAAGACGTTAGGAGGCATTGTCCACTTTGTCGCATCGTCCACTTTTGCTTTTAGTGTTTTGCACAGGGTCCACTTTAGCTTTTCAGACCCCCATTTTTCCCCTCCGTTTCTCCCGACGTAGCTTTTCCGCTATGCATATGCATATTTGTAGTTACTAAAACGGTCTCAAAATGTGACCATAAAAACCCCAATGTGGTAATTGTGTCTTGTACTAATGTACTTGTTACTGATTTAATGGATGGGTAATGGAGCAGGAGTGTGTGTGTGTGTGTGTGTGTGTGATTGGATGGATGTTTAGATTTATATCCAGGGTTGTAAACACTTTTTTTAAACGGTGAAGCTGTACAAACGGCCCTGTTTTCTGTTCCGTGGTAATTTCAGACGAACAGAGGCGCTTGACAAATACTGTTTGTGCAAATTCACAAGATGATTAATGATGTTCCAAAAATAGCCAAAACAAAAGCCGTCCCGTAAAAAACGAATCCATTAAAACGGAAAAGCAGTGATTTAATGCAAGTGATAGCGTATTAAGCGGACTAAAGGGGTCAATAATAACACGTGATTTTTAGAAAAACTAAAATAATATGTGTTATCTTTTGTAATGCAAACTGTAATTGACTTAACCAGTAAAAACTAAACCTCGTTTACACAAGCAGATTAGCCTGCGAATATAAGGTGATCATAACTTTGCAGAAAGCTAATATTCTGGCTAAATACTTTTCTTTAAAAAAAACTTTTTTAACCTCTAGAGATCCGAGCTCTGAAATTGTATATATTTTTTTTATTTGCTTAGCTAGTTGAGCTTTTAGGAGCGTAAAATGTTTAAAATGAAGCCTCAATTTTTTACATGATTTAATGTTGGACATACGTTACTACTAAATATTTATTTTATTTTCATCAATCGTTCGTGTCCTAAAAAAGGGACACATTTTACCTAAACATCACGCTCATCATTTTTTGTGAATAATATATGTAAAACTTTCTTCGCAAAGACTTGCATCTCGTAGCAAAGTATCCAATTTTAATACAACTTAAGTATTTTACTCATACTGAATTTAGACTAATAAAACAAAGAAGAGTGAAAAAAAACTATTCATGAGGTTTTGTTTTCTAATACAGAAACGAAATGTAACATTCCATGTTACAAAAATGTTAAAACAAGATAGATAAATAACAGTCTAAATAATAAATAATAAATTAATAAATAATAAATAAATAATAAATAATAATAATAAATTAATAAATAAGTCTCAATCAAACGTGCAAAAAAAACATATTTTTTTTTCCTCGTTAGAGAGATAGCGCCATTTTTGACACTTTTGTGTTTCGGTTCCAGGCAACAGGACTATGCAGCCTTTCTAAACGGTTATATTCAGTTTTTAGATATGTTATGATAAAAGATGAGTACATGCTTCGTTGAAGAGTTGCGTCTTCGTTTTTGGAGATCATCTCTTCCGTCTCCTTGTCTATCCGCCGGAGACTCGCTCTGCAGGTACGGCACATGAATATTTCACTTCTCTAACCTGATTTGATCGGGTTATCCGCCAGGCCGGGGCTGTTTGTGCATGATGAGCGCCGTTCGTTTGCCCTTGTTTGCATATTTAATTGGCTTTTCCAGTAGAGGTTACACTTACCAGAGGTTTTTCCAGTCGTACACCAGTTCCTACAAGAAGCCGATGAATAATTCAAAACTCTTTTGTCATTTTGACAGATAAAAGCACTGCCTAGTCTAATTGTGTTTTAACAATATTCCCGCTGTAATGCGGCCTTACTCGGAATGAGGAGTGAAAGGAGAAAAGGAAATGTATTAGTGACTTTACACCTGTTGTGTACTTGATTCATCTGCTTATTTAATTCCGATTCATCGATTTGTCTTGTTAAATTGTTAGTAAACTTGTTAACACACACCAACACACACCAACACACACACACACACACACACACACACACACACACACACACACACACACACACACACACACACACACACACCCCAAGTGAAGTTCCTTTAGATGTAAGTACTATTTAAATGCAAAGCATTCCTTGGCAAATGCGTATTAAAACTAAAAATATTAAAACACAAAATTAAGGAGAAACATCTAGATATGTCACTTTTAAGACTCAATTTAGAGACTTAATTTAGTGATTAATCTTGAATAAATTCAAGATTATAATGATACGAATATAGGTGAAAAATTATTGTATTTTTTATATGATCCAATTATTATTGTATTGATAACAATATTTTTGACATTCATTTGTAATTTTTTAATTTAAATTTGACATTAAGTGTAATAAATGCATTAAATATATGGAATACAATTTTAACTTTAATATAAAAGTGATGGAGTTTTGTGACTCAGTTACATCAAACTATAAATGGTTAAAGACTGTGATATAAACACCTTGGAGTGTTTATATTTATTACGTTTAATGGTGATTTTTTTTTCTTTACAACATTACTTTTCCATTACATTATATTTGACACTCTATTATTTTAAAGTTATTTGTAAAATATGAAATAAAAAGCTGTGTGACAACCTGGTTTTCAGGGTTAAATATTTTAAATAATAAAATATCCTAAAAGACACGTGGAATAAATTGGAATTCACATTGTATCCAGAAACGAGCTGCTCTAATAAGCACCCAAAAAATAAAAATGTATTCGCGTAAACATGATTTTTCTATTTGAATTATCGACCCGTCTCAAAAATCACATGAATCAATCCAGCAGATTTCTCTGATTGTCAACTAGCTTGAGTGGAACATCGGAATCGTGTTTGAGTTGGAGACATGAAGTGTAACCAAAGAGCCCCTGAAAGGTTGTCATGGAAACCAGCCGGATTTTTGACTCCCAGCGTAAGCGCTGTTTAATTACATGTTTCGTTCCGGTCGTAGCGGGGACTTGTGAGGACATTGTGAGACGGACATCTCCGCATCCTCAAGCCGCCATCGCCTTTGGCCTGCTCCCCACCAGGATAATCTGAGACGCTTTTCGTCAAACGAGGAAAGCACGGAGGCTTATCTGGCCTTGTTTGTTCTTCAACACCTGAGCGAGTCTGCGGGAGAACCTCCGGAGAGAGACGCGGTATTTCGGCCTGTCGTGAATCACTTTGACATCGGAGGGCCTGTATCATGTCAGGAAACGGAGAGATATTCTCAAATCTATCCCAGATCTGAGCAGATCGGTGGATGTTTGGCCATCGTCCCGGGACGGAAGGTAAAGGTGGTGCGATTTGGCTGGATTAGCGTTGTGCTTCGCCGAGTCGCCCAGGAGTCGTTTGTAGACTGTGGGAAACGCGATTCGGCGGATGAAAGTCCAATGGGACGGCTTTTCTGTGACAGGCCTGATCTAATATTAGTCTTTCACACACTCGGATCACTCGGGACCCTTGCCGTGCCCCTTTTGATGCTCCCTAACTGCTCTGTTTGCACCCCCGAGTTTGTTTCTCATGCAACGATGTCCTATTATGATAGACTTCAAGGAGCAACAGCTCAAGTCAAATCTGCCTTTCTTGAACAGAAAAGCCCTTGCCATGTTTTTTATCTTTTTTTTCCGAGGAAAGAAATGCCGTATTTACACAAATATAAGCACCCGTGTATTCGAATTTTAGCGGCTCGAAAACTTGGAGGGTGCTTATAATTGCAAATTTTAAATAGGCCCGTGAATACAAGCGCTCATTTGTCCACGTTTCAAGTCAGGAGCAATCACAAATAAGTGGAAATACGTCGTCTTAGTAGGGACGCCATATTTACGTATTTATTTTACATGTATTCTGACTTTTAAATCCCTCCCTTTACGTAGTACTGTTAACAAACCACCTTTTACAGTAACGTACCGATATCTACAGTATGTACATACAGTACACAGGCAGAAATGTAAATGTATTTCTTTAAAAAAAAAAGTCAGCGACGTTGTGAATGCGCGATGGTCGAAACGCGAAGTTGCGAGGGTTCGCTGTATACATTTTTATTGGCTTAAAAACAGAACTATAGAAACTTTAGTCGTGCAGCGACACTTAACAGGGGCTAATTAACCTGTTAGAACAAGGAAGTTTAAGTATATCGGACAGACACAGCATCCAGTAAATCAGCGCTAACGGCTGGAAACTAAGTCCAAACGCGTGGGGGAAGAAAGCGAACAGTCAAAAATGGAAAAACACAGAATTGATGAGGACAAATATTTTTATAAATGATAAAATATTGGTCATGTAATAAAAACATGTTAGCAGTTGTTTAGTTTGCCCTTTGGCAGATGTTTTTAAAGGTGCAGTATATAGTGGTATAAGGACAATAATGACATCACGCAAGTCCCTGAAATTTCTGTATTCTGCGATCTCAGTAATTTGCACGACATCATTTCAAGATGGCGGCTCTATAGAAGAGAAAAAACAATGCCGTTCTGGGAGAATACAAGATTATTTTATATTTTGGAAGCAAGATCTCTGAGACTAACTAGCGTTTTTTTTTTTTTTTTTTAACTGTTTTACACACGTCTGGACTCTCATCTCCCTGCATGCTAGCGGTAAAAAAAAAACACGCTCCTTTCCTATAGCGAAAATATTTCGGAACTCGGGACGATATTTTCGCGGTGAGACATTACATGTGAGGATTTTCGTTTTTTAGGACATTCGTAAGTCGCCGTACCACTGTAATAATAATAGTTCAAGTTCAAGTTCTGAGCATTTGTAAGGCCCTTTTCACAGTTTTAACTGTCTCAAAGCGCATTATTCAATAGTAATTTAAACTTTATTCTTCCCTCAATGGGGACATTTGCCTGCGCATTTTGTCAAAGTCAAAGTCAGCTTTATTGTCAACTCTGCTGTACGTACTGGACGTTCAGAGAGTAGAAATTGCTTTCTCTACTCATCCACGCTCTTTACAGATAGACATACATTTTTACAAAAAAACAAGTAACATAAAATGTGCATTTTGTGCATTTTTACAAAAAAAAAACAACAAAAATGTGCAAGTACTGGTACAGAGTTTTTTCAAAAAGTGTTGTGCAATTGCGATTTTAGAAAAAAAATAAAAAATAAAAAAATGTGCAATTTACAGAAAGTACCCAAAAATGCAATAATCATTTTTTTTTTGCCCATCTGAACAAACTGGGAGCAGTGGGCAGCCTCACGGAGTAGCGCCTGGATGGCATTTGAGGGTCCGTGTCTAAAGTTGCCTCTCGGACACAAAGTCCAATTCCACTATCAAGTACCTGATTACCGCTATCTGCATTCCACTTGGCTGCCACGTTACTGAGAGTCAGTGGTCATAATACGCACAGTTTGAAATCATTTGCTATGGAAGGCTTTGATTACGTGACCAAAGACCTTCTCCATTTTTTTTTCTCCCCCACTGTTCACAAACACTGGAGCTTTGAGTCCACCGATCCCCTCGCTCATGCTGAGCTTTGATGAAAGTCCTGTCAAAGCCAAGTAAAGATTTCACCTCTGAGAGACTTGAAACGGATGGATCCGCTACCCGACACGGAACACCCTTATGTTCATTAACTGACCGCTCCGTCAGGAACACGACTTTGTCTCGCTGATCTGATGAAGTGCGCGAGACAAGAGCTGTCGGTGGGTCTTACGAGGCCCGAGATGTATTAGCTGTCTTGCAGCTCTTTGGATGCGGATGGATTATTTCAACAAGAAAGACTGAGGGAAAAAAACGAAGGAGCATCACAAACTCAAAGGTTCTCAACATTAATGTGTCAGTTTGAAATGAAGTCGCGTGTTTTTTCAAACCCTTAGGCCAACTGCCATTTTTACGCGAATATAAGCACCCCCCTGATTTTTGAAGATCCATCAAAATATATATATATATTTTTTTTATTAACATTTCTGGTTTAAATACGTTAATTTTCTTTAAAAAAAATACAATTTTATACTTTATTTAGCAAACCTAACTTGTCACTCGTATCATTTTTATATCGTTTTACTTGAATAGATAGATACAAACAAAATACAACAAAAAGCCGATTTCAGTGGTCAGGACTTCATTTCCCAAGTTCCTTTGCTCTCTAGTCAGACTCCGAACATGCAGAGCAATTTTTTGAGCGTTGAAAATTCTAAAAAAAAATAAAGGGGTGCTTACAATTCGCATAAATACAGTAATTGATTCCGCTACGTTTTAAAAAATTCGATACGGACGATGCTAATTTTTAAATAGTTTCACTTTTTCTGAAGCTCTTCCAACATATTATAATATAGAACTGTACCCAAGACGTCTTGGAAAATAAGACCTAGTTCCATTTTTGAATGAAAAACAAACTTCTGGGAGTTGGAAAATATTTCAATTATAGGAAACACTGTAAATATTTTCATTTGTGTGTCATTAAGTGCTATATTAATTATGTTTTGCCATGGCCCGCTATAAAAAAAGAAAATGTTTCACCACATGACCATCAATTAGTGTTTGGTTTATTGGTCTTTTGTAATTAAATGGTACTATGATTATTAGTTATACACTTTTCAAAGCTTTAGTCAACATAATATCGACTCATCAAGACGAAAAAGAATAGGACAACTTAAACCAGCTCAAAGCTAAAAAAATGTGCTAATTTTAAAGTTAGAGATGGACCGATACCACTTTTTTGGAAAACAAGTATGAGCACTTGCATTTCAGGAATAAGACCTATTTCCTCTTTGGGGCTAAATTAAATTTAAAACTTTTTCTGCAGAATGTATCCAAATTGCAATTCATCGAAAATTTGAAAACGGCAGGTTTTAAATGGAAAAGGGCATTTTTTTTCCCCCATAAATGGAACGGTACAGTGTTTCTGTCCCTGGCGCTCCACACGAATCCTGCTCGCCGACTGTTTCCGTGACTCAAGCTGCTGCAGAGACACTAATTAACAAACCCCGTTATTGAGATCACAGACTTTCCTACATCTTAATTGCATCTTAATGACATTTCAGCTCGGATGTTGTAGTCGGAGCCAGAGAGCGTGACGGCACAAGTGGATTTGATTTATAAGGGAGGGGATCGGTGAGCGAGGCCGGGCCGCCATGACAGCGACTCCTACGTTCCGCGGTCAACGTTTCGAGGGAGGTGCGTTGCACTAATCACGACTAAAACCCTCATCTTGCTCAGACTGATCCGCCGTCCCAGCGGGAGCGGGAACTTGATCCGCACTCTCGCTCTTGGTAATTACAGCGTCGTTCCCAGGTAGCGAGAGCTATCTCTGCCTCACACCGGTAATCTGAAGCTACCAGTCTAGATTAACCTGTTCCAGCCTGTAAAGGAGGTCTTGTGTTTCTACTATATAATATATATCATAATATAGTCTATATAATGTATATATAACATATACATGTTTACATGAAGTATATAGACAATATACAATAGGTAGTAGTATACAATAATAGTAATACTAATTACTAATAGTAATATTATACAATATATAGTAGTATACAATAGGTAACATACAATGTCTATATAATGTATATATAACATGTACAATCTCTATATAAAGTATATAGACATCATACAATAGGTAATAGTATACAATAGGTAACATATATGTAATAGTATACAATAGGTAATAGTATACAATAATAGTAATACTAATTACTAATAGTAATATTATACAATATATAGTAGTATACAATAGGTAACATACAATGTCTATATAATGTATATATAACATGTACAATCTCTGTATAAAGTATATAGACATCATACAATAGGTAATAGTATACAATAGGTAACATATATGTAATAGTATACAATTGGTAATAGTATACAATAATAGTAATACTAATTACTAATAGTAATAGTATACAAAAAGTTACAAAAAAGTATACAAAGTTTATTTGCAGCTTGTTTTGCATTTCCCCACTGAGGGATCAATAAAGTTCATTAATTAATTCATTAATTAATTCATTCATTTATTAAATACATTTATTAATATTATTTGCTAAATATATTAACATTATTCTACTAATATTATCTAATATTATAATATAATAAATTGTAATATTATACTATTGCTATTATGAATACATTATTAAAATATTCTACTAATGTAGAAAATATATATTTGCTAAAATTAGAAGTTAGTAATAAATTAGATCAATCTAGATCGTAATCGTAATTTAAACCGTTTCGAATTTCGGCTTTTCAGTCAGTTTCACTCAGTCTTCTCTCGCAGATTCTGCTGCTTTCTAATAAATAGTATGTTTTTGTATAATTTAAATGTTTACTTTTTTTTCCCCATAGTATTTTAATATTTTAACCTTAAACTTCCCCTAGAATTCCCTAAAAGTAGTTTTTTTTTTTTCTCCTCACAATTCATTTCTTTGTTTCCTGTACTAAAGAAAAGACTGAATAGTATCTCGTGCCATTGAAAAGCTCGATTTAGATTCGCCGAACTCTCTCCCTACTCCTCCTTCACAACAGCGCCGGTTGTGTTTGTGCAAAGGCAAACACGCAGCAGATGGGCGGAAAAGAGAAAGACCTTGATGAGAGAAAGGATGAGTGAATCAAATCTACCCAGGCAAATATTTATTTACCAGATGAGCTCTTCTCACCCTCTCTGTCTGCTTGAATAGCGATGGCTGCCTGCCCGTGTCCTTCACGTGAAGCGATGTGTTTGGACTCGGGGTCACACTCAAGTCATGTGTGAGGTTTACTGAACCTAAATGAGTTTAACCAGGGAAGAAAACACAGGAAGAGAGGTTGAATTTTAAGAGCAGGAGCCGAGTTTGAAGCCGTTTAATTTACTCCTGGTTCTGGATTTTGAGACTTCATTGATCAGTGGCTTGTTTGTCATGGAATTAAAATTTTTATTCGACACGTACATACTGTATGCATTCATGGTACGATTTGCAGCGAAATGCTTTTAACAATCCTCCAGCATTTAAATATGGGGATTAAGTAGTGTACAATAAAAAAAACAATTAAAAAAAGATACAGTAAAATACAATAAAAATATGATAAAGTTAAATACAATACACATATCATAAAGATACAAAAATACAAAAGTTGTAAGTAAAGTGATCACAATGTTACAAAAGTATAAAGGGACCAAAAAACAAATTAAGCTTAATTTAAGGCCTCAAATCTGGAAGAATTATTTACACATTTCATCGCTGAAAAATACATCTAGCGTGTTTATTCTAACACTGCTCATTATTATGCAGGTGTGTTCCGCAACATTGTTGTCATAGAAAGGGCGTGGTCTTTCAGTCGAGTCTGCCACTGATGATTGAGAATATGTGGGTGTGGCCAGAAACTGGGTGTGATTAGAAACTGTACTTGGCATCAGTTATAGCAACTCAAATGTATAGCAAAAAATTGATTGAAAAATAAAAGCAAAAAAAAAAAACAACTGTGTCGTAGTGTAAATTTGAACTCTGTGATAAATATTGGTTAATATGAATAAATAAATAAATACACAAACATATTTTTTGTGACGAAAATGTAATGTTTTTAAAATCCAATACTGTCAAGTCCATTAATAATAGTAATACATTTTTTACAAAAGTCAATAACTGTGAAAACACAGCTTGTTTAAATCTGGCCAATCGATGAAGAGAAACTGCTGCCCACCATGTTCGATTATCAGTTTTCATAACATTGGCAGCACAGTTTTTAGTCAAGTGGTATAATATGCTTGCGGACATTATTATAATGCATATTATCATGTGCTGCTAAATGATTAAAAGGGACATTTTTTCCTCCAAATTAACACTTACTTCACATTTTTACGCAGGAGTGCTGCTGCGTTGTTTTTGCTAATTGTTTTTTTCGAGTTCTGCGTTTTAAATTGACATCAAGCACAGGCTTTTTTTTTTTTTTTTTTTGCAAAACATCTACAGAGATTTTCGCCACGTTTATGAAAATCTAATATGAATCTGAACACAATTTCAAACATGGTTAATGTCCGTTCCACACCTTGGAGAGAAAGTGTGATTTAGAGAAAAAGACATGTCTAGACTGTGAGGTAGGCATTTCCTTTTTTTTTTCGGGTGGGCAAAATGCAAAAAAAAGTAGAAGACATAGTGTAGGGCCGAACTAAAAAATAAACTAATAAATCATGCAGAATACTCGTTGTGATTCTTCTTAAAAATTCCCATATTGCATAATTTTGATGTTCTGAGTATTTTGTTTAGAATTATGACTTGTGTTGTGGCCTTTAAACTATAATACTAATTACCGTATTTCGGTTCCATAGGCAGATGTGCAAATAAGCATTTATTGGCTCAGTAACAGAAATAAAGGAACGTTGACACGCCGCAACACTTAACAGAGACAAAATAACACTGGAAGAAGTAAGATTCAACTAAATACAATCATTAATATTTGAACAGACCAAATATATTGCATCCGGTAGATCCGTGCTAACGGCTAATGGCTAGTGCATGAAAACAAGTCCATAAGCAAAAGAAAACAGTTCAAATGAAGAACACCGGAGTCAAACACAATCAATCGCTCTGCTGCACAGAGAAAAACAATACTGTTCTAATATATACGTCTAACAAAAACCCAGCTCAGTCAGCTTTAGTCTGCAGTGAAGTATTATGGGAGGTGTAGTATCTGATCTTTTAGAATGAGAATCATTTAAATATTTTGAAGTAAAATGACTTTGAATATGAGTCAAAAGAAAATTTGAACAGAGTTGAAAAAAAAAAAAAAAAACGTTTTTATGATGTTTGTGAAGTTTATTTATTAAAATTATATTTATTTATTGATTTTTTTTAATTTATTTTATTTTGTGCCTGAAAAATCAGGGGGGTGCATATATTTGTGGGGTGCTTATACTGTATTCACGTAAATACGGTATTTCTTTTTTAAGAAATTCCAATTATTATTACCGTATTTTCTGGACTATAAGCCGCTACTTTTTTCATTGGTTTTGAACCATGCGGCTTATACAAAGGTGCGGCTATTCTGCTGATTATTTGATAATGAAGATAAATACGGTAGATACAGTTTATTTTCTCTTTTTTTCTGTCCCATTTTAATCAGCAAAGTTGCTGCCGTGTTAAAATGCAGGTTAGGAAAGGATCTATTTAGTTACATACATGTACATTTACAATTCAAAATCCTTCATAGAGCGGATGCGGCTTTTATACAGGTGCGGCTTATAGTCCAGAAAATACGGTATATATTATTATAATTCCAATTATTATTATTTACTTTTACTAACGTCAGATTATAATTGTCCAATCTGAGGACCTCATTAGTGCGCTTTGAGACAGTTAAAACTGTGAAAAGCGCCCTACAAATACTCATTATTATTATTATTATTAGTATTATTATCATTTGGCCCCGTGATGTGTAGTTTGTATGTGGTCAGTCCAGGTTCCCGTCCTGCCGGCCACTTGAAGACCAGCAGCTCAGACGGGGATTTGATTTAAGGGCGTTAGAGCTGCTGGTTGCTGCCGCATGTGTATATTTAAAAAAAGAGAGAAAATGTGCCTGTGTTCTATTAATAAAATCTGTCCTGAATGTGTCTGCTTCCAGACAGCCGGCTTCCCATACAACAGCCTTTTCTCCCCCTTCTCTCATATGCACGTCCCCTCATTCTCTCTCTTTCTCTTCTCACACTCATAATTTATGTGGCGTTGTCTCATGTTTATCCAGCATTTGCATTTCACTGGATGTGCCGACACTTAGCGTCCGCTGTGAAGTGCAGACACACCGATGGCTCCTCACACTTCCACCCGGGCAGCACCAGGCTTTAGTGACTCTGTTGTCATGCGTTTGTGAAAGAAAAAGAGCAAACTGTCTTTTAGTTGTGGGTTTTCTTACTGACACATATCCACTAGGGCTGGGCGGTATACCGGTTTTAACGTTAATACCGGTATTGAGATGCGCCACGATATGGATTTTGCAATATCGTGGATACCGTGGCACTTTCATGAATTTACCTTTTATACACACATATCAACGCTTTAATACATTAAAATACATTTGTTTCGTTATAACTTTTAATTACGATACAGATACATTGCTAATCGAATACAGAAAGCGTTGGAAGAAACTGCATTAATAGATCACCCGCGAGGCGCATGTGTCGCGCATGCGCTGTGCCGCTCCATGTCTGTAATGTGCCGTTTTTTTTAGAGCGGATATTTTAGTGTGCGCGAGTCCCGTAAAAAGCGCGCACGAGAAAATTCTGCTCGTTTTATTTTGGTCAAAGTCTGTTTTCGATTGTTAACCTTGGTTTCACGCAACTTTAGATTCAGACGCGCGCGAAAGAAAGGGAAAGCGTAACGCGCGCTGGCTCTGGTCTCCATTTTTGTCTGTCACTCTCTCTCTCTCTCTCTCTCTCTCTCTCTCTATCTCTTGCTCTATATCTCACTGTCTCTCTTTCACTGTCTATCTCTCTCTCTCACTGTCTATCTCACTCTTGCTCTCTCTCTCTCTCTCTTGCTGTATATCTCAGTCTGTCTCTCTCTCTCTCTCTCTCTCTCTCTCTCTCTCTCTCTCTCTCTCTCTCTCCCTCCCTCCCTCT
>MU204293.1:1089469-1103075 GCA_017309775.1 Paedocypris sp. Pulau Singkep | reverse complement strand
GGGCGGAATCCCCAGAGAGCCACTAAGAGCAAAGGTTTGGAGACAGTCGGCCATGTTGAGAGGAAGCGATGTATAGATTTTACTCTCGAAGTCTTCTCAATAGCTCAGTGTGCACGCGGCCCGGCCGTGATGGGCGAGGTGAAGCTGAAGTTGGGAACGGGCCTACCTGCACGTTTACTCTGCAGATCGATGGCGGACATGCATTAACGGCGTCCTTTGAAAGACTCGGACCCCCCCCCCCCAATCAACCAACCATCCAAACTTTTTCTCCCCCAATCAAAGTGGACTGGCTTTTAAAGGCCTGTTTTCCCGCCTAAATTGGGCCAACCCACTTTGATCCCGAGGGTGGAAATAACTAATTCACAAAATTAATCCTAAACATTAACACAAAGCAAATAAGCCGAATCTAAACAATTCAGGA
The DNA here is from genome assembly GCA_017309775.1 of Paedocypris sp. Pulau Singkep. NCBI lineage: Eukaryota > Metazoa > Chordata > Actinopteri > Cypriniformes > Paedocypris > Paedocypris sp. Pulau Singkep. The sequence continues at coordinate 1,102,654 of MU204293.1, read as the reverse complement.
ATAAATTAGAATAGCCAAATCAATACACAATACATACTAAACCAAATGGTCATTTCCATTGACCTAAAACATAGTGACCAGAAATTTTAAATGCGGACTGTAACGAAATCGGTGAACATAGAACATCAATTCTCAGTGATGGCCGTCGTCATCACAAACGTTTAATATTGAACACGCCTGAAATACGAATGAGTGGTCAGTTTGTCATTTTTCATCTGTGTGTGTTAGTCTGGTCCAGTCACTAAAGTCTGATGCCAGTCCCCTATACGAGATTGTTATTATGACCATAACTTTTCAAAGACTCGATAAGGAGATGTTATTTCGAATTATCCAAATATGTCATGAATATCTCTGTCTTTGCTCTTGGGTGTCAGTTGATGTTCTCCAGCCTAAAACTTACCGTTCTCTTCTGACTCGTATGAATAAACGTATATCCGGGGTAACTAAGTGCAGTAGCTCGAGGGACTTGAAGGAGACGAACATCTTGATTTTGATTCACTTTTATTAACTTTATCTGCCGTGTTGTGTGATTTATTTCTAATAAGTACAACAGTTCAGGCAACCAAACGAGTTGAAGGGTTTTTAGCTCCAACAATGGCATTGGTCAATCAATTGGTAAATAAACTATATATATTGCAACTTTGAATGACTTTTTCCGAGTTAAAAAGTCCGAATTCTGACTATGTAACTCACAATTCTGTCTGAATAGAATATATCACAATGGCCATTTATTGTCACTGTGCACATAAACAATGTACAATGAAATTCTAGCGTCTTTCTATACAGTGCAACACACAATTAAAAATTCTGGTCTAAGATTTACATGTTATACAATATTTGTTATATAATAGTTATTTTTACAACAGAGAAGATAAATTGCACAATTTTGAAATTTCACATTTAGAAATGTTTTTTGTTTTTTATTTTATTTATGTATTTATTATTCTCACATGAAGGATGGACATTTTTCTTTTTAAAGACTTTTTCACATCTTAGGTCTCAGACTAAGAAAAGCGCTATATAAAGGAACTTGAACTTGAACTTGCTAGTATATACATTGTGAGTAATTTACAATAGAGTGCCATATATTTCTATAAATACATGATGATAAAGAGTTACATTTTATGCACATGAATAAAGCTGTGTATTATGACTGGTAATGACTCACTATTCTGGAATAGAAGGTAAAGGTTTTGACTTTATAGCTTGCAACGGTGTCCTAATGACTCAACTTTGAGGGGAAATAAAGTCCCAATACTGTTTTGTTTTTCTAGTGGCGGTAACGTGATGTAAAGACGAAAAGTGTCTATTTGCTGTTTGAGATTATTTTAGAAATTCATCTTGATTTTAATAGCAATTGATAGCAAGACTACAAATATATTGAACTACATTTGAGTTTATAAATACAGAGAGTGTGTGTGTGTGTGTGTGTGTGTGTGTGTGTGTGTGTGTATTAATGCTTTTAATCAAAAACTTAAACATATTTCTTAATTCGAGAGGAAAACAGGGGAAGGGTGGGATAGAAACAGCAAAGAGCCAGTGACTCCTGCTATTGAGCAAAGCTGTAATTGCAATGAGTAAGTGCTCTCGCTCTGCCGTGCTAATTGGATAAGAGAAATGGATCGATTCCACTTAACTTCACTGCCCCCCCCCATTGCTCCTGTTCTTAATCAGAAGAAGGTCTCACTTCTGTTTCACGTGTGAACATCTCCAGCGGTGCAGGTACACCAGGTCTCAAGACCCTTTATTACAACACTACGCTGTCTTTCTGACACTATCTATCTATCTATCTATCTATCTATCTATCTATCTATCTATCTATCTATCTATCTATCTATCTATCTATCTATCTTTATGTATGGAGAGAGAGAGAGAGAGAGAGAGAGAGAGAGAGAGAGACCGATAGAATGATAGTCTGACTGTCTGTCTATCTATTGGTACGTCTGTCTGACTGACTATCCGTCAATTTGTCTATCTATCCATCCATCTATCCATCCATCCATCCATCTATATATCCATGCGTCTGTCTATTTATCCATCCATTCATCTATCTTTTTTCCTATCAATCCATCTATCTATCTATCCACCGTCTATCTATCTATCTTATCTATCTATCTATCTATCTATCTATCTATCTATCTATCTATCTATCTATCTATCTATCTATCTATCTATCTATCTATCTATCTATCTATCTATCTATCTATCTATCTATCTATCTATCTATCTATCTAATGGTGTTTCTAGCCATCCATCCATGTCCATTCTATCCATCTATCTATCTAATCATCCATCCATCCGATTCTGATCTATATAGTTGATCTAAATAGTCAATCTAAGTAGTTCATTAAATGTAAATTAACTAGTTGAACTGGTTGAACCTTTTTAGGTAAAGAGCAAGAATTACGTTATTCATTACATAAAGTAATTGGTAGTTTTTATGTTTTATTTTTTATTAATTAACTAAATATGAATTTTTTTGTTTGGTTTTGACCTAAAGGTGAGGGGGGGGGGGGGCTTAATACAAGTGTATTAAGTTATTTCACATTTAACTTAAATTCATGACATTTTCTTGTATGTCATGTAATATTGATTCTCGTGAAAACCTGCAAAAAAAGAATCGCAATTAGGTGTAAAAAAAAAATGTATGAATTTTGTAACATGCCGTTTCATTTGCGTCATCGTCCACGACACTTTCGTCCCTGACGAAAACGAAACAAGAACCAAAAAAAAACCTCCCGCTTAGGGACGAAAACTATAACTACATGTATTGACACTTTCGTCAACGAATAAAAACTAAACAAAAATGCCTTTTGAGACGACGTCCAATTATAATCTGAGCTTGTGGAGAAAGGCGGGTTCAAACGCAAAGAGAACCAATCAGGACACAGAGTCTTTCAGCTGCAGGAAAAGCACAGTGAGCTGGAAAACAATCAGATATATTTTATTAATACATTTACATTTTAAGTTCAATGCGACCTTAGAAAAACTATCTGTACGCCGCGTGTGGAGCATCAATCACAGGCAAAATCACAACACACCTGAAGCGCCATCTGCTGATCAAACTTATTTTTTGCAAACGTGCCAACATTTGTTACTCATAAACAAGATGCAATTATAATGTATTTTATTTCATTGTATTTGATTTCCTCTTTGTTGAAGTTTCATTTATGCAAATTTATTTATTTGGATTGGAAAAAAAGTTCATAAAAATAGAAAAAGAAAAAAAATGTTTTTCCAAATAAGTAAGATATTTGTATATATTTTATTTGTTAACAATTCATGGTTGTTATGGTAACAACTTTAGTAAACATTTAGAATATATAGCACCTATACTGTCTAAACCTATAGCTTTCTATACTGTAATTTAGTCAAATAAAATGATGCAGTATTTAGTTTACTAAAATTAGACTGAAACCAAAAAAATTTAAGATGACTAATTTGGGACTAAAACAAACCTGAGTTTGTTTGTGAAAAGACTATGACTAAAACGAAATTAAAAGTCAAAATTAACACGCTGTACTTCTGCTGAAGCGCCTCAATTGGTCTTGATTCCCACATTTTTCTCTTCATCACATGATCAGGTGTAAAAATAAAAGATTCATTCTATGAATTATGTATAATAATCCTAAACATTTAGTAACACGCAATTTCATTGGCATTAAACTAGTTATGTTTTTATTTTTATTTCATGAACCATTTTTTTGTTTTGTTTTGTTGAGTTGTCATACCATTCGCATAAATACGTGTGGTTTAAACTTTGTGAAACGCTTTCCAAAGACAATTTAATGGCACATCACAACTTATGCACGTCTGCCGAGACGCCTCAGTTGGTTTTGATTCCCACATTTTTCTCTTCACCATCGGAAAGCGCCGTGTGTTTAAAAAGCTTCCCAAAGGTGGCATTTGCCTAATAGCAGTTAAAGCGGCCATTAGAGCTGCAGCTTTAGCGAGATTTCAAAAAGAAGAGCAGCAATTATGACCATCAGAAGTAAATGATAATGCAGATGGATGGAGGTTGAATCCCGCCTTCGTCTTTCCAGCTCCGGTGGTCTTTTAAATGGGTTGTGAAATGAATGACGTTAATGGGAACTGCGCCAACTCCGCACAAACTTTCCATTTTTCTGCGATGTGTATTATTTCCGGGAGAAAAGAATGTCATTAATATGCCACCGGCGGATTTAAACGCGTGTAAACCCCCAAAGGACCGTCTACTTCTGCCGAGACTCTGAAGTGCACATCCACTAGACTCTCCACCGTCCCATGAGGCCGTAGACGAGTCCTAATGTTGGGAAACGGCAAGGTTTGCTGAAGTTGTAGGTCACTGGAAAACCTGCGCTAGCTTTCCCGTAGCTGTGAGGTCGCCGGGTCGATTCCCAGCCAAGCAGAAAGCCGTCCCGACTGCAGTGGAGAAGCACCATTGGACATCATCTAGACAATAAACAAGCCACGGATGTGAAGTTCAACAAAATCACAGTTTATTTCATGTGGAGATCATGCAAGTCAGAAAATTCCATGTAAGAGTCTCCAACCACCCTGTTCAAACTTTTATTGTATTAGCATTTCGTACACGTCTTCTTTATGCAGCAGTGCACATGTGCGTTTGTTTCTTTAAATATGATTCTGTACAATTTCAATAACAATGTACGGTTTCAATAACCGAAATAAAGAAACATTAGACACGCCGCGACACTCAACAGTGACAAAATAACACTGAAAGAAGTAAGATTAAACTAAACGAAATCATGAATATTTGAACGGACGGACCATACTGCATCCCGTAGATCCGCTGATGGCTAGTGCCTGAAAATGACTTCGTTCTAGTAAATACTTTGGCGCAAACAGGACACAAAGTTCAAAACGAAGTTCAGAAAACAGTTCGAAACGAAGAACACCGGAGTCAAACACAATCTAATCGCTCCGTCTGCTGCACAGAGAAATACAATACTGCTCTGATTTTTACCCCTAAAAAAACTGAGCTCAGTCAGCTTTACTTTTTGCTTTTTTAGTGCAAAGGCTCATGAGAAACAGCGAGCAGCATTGTGGGGGATGTAGTGTCCTACTCCTCGCTAGAATAGATACTTTTTTATTATTTTCAAGTAAAGCGACATTGAAGTGATAGAGTCAAGTCACTAAAAGTGTAATTTAAAGAGAATATTTAAATAATTTAGCCAGAAGTGTATATATATATTTTTTGTGCCTGAAAAATCAGTGGGGTGCTTATATTTGCCTTAAAATGGTATATACAGGTGAATCCGTTTTTGATTTTTAGTCACTAAGCAATAATTTGGTTCTGAGTTTAGCATGAGGAAATTACATTACATTACATCCCATCCAATAGCCCCAACAAGAAATGGAAGATCAAACAGAACTAATAGTGAAACATTCACTTTATCTGAGTCAATTAGAAGATCATTAGCGACTCTGATTAGAGATCTAAAGCCTCGTTGAAATTTTAGAAAATCTGTCATTCAGTTCAAGACAATCCCAGAGTTGGAAAATCACATAAAGAGTCACAGCCAAATGAATTTTTCAAGAATATTCGTAATATTTGTAATAGGAATGCAACGCAAACGTCACTTTATTACCACGACACCTTACTTTTAGTATCGATCTGTAATTAGTAATTTCCTCTGCATCAAGTTATACCTAATAAGCGGTTTTATGGCAGCCTGTTTGGACATTTGTGGCACGTGATGAATTTATTAGATTCAAAATTGGTTAGTGTAGGATTTCTTTAAGTAATTTAGTTGGTATAGGGTCGAGTAAACAGGAAGTCGTTTTAGTCCTAGTTATAATTTTAGTAAGCTCTTCCGGGCTGATCCGGGGTGAATGAAATAAGCTCGATAGCGTGTGGGTTTACTTTATGATAGATCCGGTTTTGGTCTAGTAGGTTTGGATTAGGGCTGCACAATTGATATCGGGGTTTTAAATCCCGCGATAACCGAATTCCAGGAGGCTGAGGTTTTTTTCACCGCCTTTGACATTTGAGTGACATAGTTACTAGCTAGTCAGAATGGTTGAAATTAACATTCTTGGCTTGCTGACCAATCAGAAATGGCAATGCAATCGACAGTTTTGAAATCCCACGGTCCACCTTAAATCAAAATGGCAGTTGCGCGACCGTAACGCAGAAACGCAGTAATTGTGTGAGGTGGCAAAAGAATTAATAATTAATAACAGTTATCGAAAACAAAGAGACACTGACGACAGGAGAAATGGAGAGAGACAGAAAGAGAGGAGATAGTTGGGACAAGTGAGATTGAGAAAACCAAGAGATAAATATTAAAATGTCATTGTCTAAATAGAGAAAAGTAGACCGAGAATTTATTTTCTTTATCCAGAATGGACAGATTTTTTTTTCTTTTCAAATTACCCACTGGAAGATTAAACCAGCGAGTTTGACATGTTCTAAAACTGCTCAATTGTTAGGATGCATTCAGATTTGTACCCGTTTATAGGTTAAAACTTATTCTTATCTATATACTATTCTATATACTGTATATAATATTCATAATAATTGCATGTATAATTTTTTTTTTGTTTTTAAGTTTAATTAAGAATGACTCACCATTTCTCAAAGTTAATTCACCATTTGTTAAGGTAATTCCCAGTACGTCTTTTCAGTGCCAGTGACGACATTGTTACATGTGAGCGTGTCTGAATTAATTTTTCAGTGTTTAAGTTAAATTTAAAAACAAATGACCAATCTGTGAAGTTAATTTCCATTCTTGTTCTTTGGTATCTAGGTTCAGGAATTCAATAATCCTGAAGCATCTAACAACATATTTTACTCACAATTTAAATTTTTTTGCCCTTAAAAGTATCAAATTCAAAAATCGTAAATTGCATCGCAACTTCAGAAACTTTTCACAAAAATCGCAATTAGGTTTTTTTTCTCTAAATCGTGCCGCCCTAGTGTGTATACAATTCTTATTCTGATTATATTCGTTTTACGTTAAATATGTCAAAGAGGTCAGTGCTAGTGAGCAGTAGGGGAATCTTTTTTTTTGTTGTTCTCTTTCTTTGTGCTTCTTTCTTTGGTTCTCGAAATCTTTCTTAATGGATGCGCTTTGCTTTTTTTAAGACAATTTTTTAGGCATTTTCCTGCGATGCTATTTGGACTCGAACCCTCGACCTGCAGCTTTGCAAACACCAACGTTAATTTTGACAAAGATTTTTTATTCAGTTTTAGTCATCGTTTTTCTCCACAAGCTCTGATTATGATTGGACGTTGTCACGAAAGAGTGTCGTTGAGGAAGACGATGACGCAAATATTTCGTCAACGAATGAACACCTTGCTCAGCAAAACATGGCTTAACAAACTGCGGATGTTGAGCTACTGCTCGGCTAACTATGCTAATGTTGTTTGTGTCTAGTCCCGATAGACTCAACCGAGGGCATCAAGATGCTGTACGTGTTTGTGGACATCCAGATAGACGCCGCCCACTTCCTGGACACTCTACGGTTCAACTTCCCTCCAGGCCGCTCGCTCGCCCTCGTCAGCACCATTCAGTTTGTGGCGGCCTTGCAGGTGACCTTTGACCTTCCTCCGCGATAAGCGTTCCCCGAAGTCAAAGATGTTCTCGGATTGCGTCTCGCTTCACTTCCCTTTCCTGTATTCACGGTCGCCCGGGTAATAGTGTGTGTCTGCTTCTCCATGTGGGTGTGAAATGCACTGAAAGTTATTTTAAAATGTTCAGTGCTCGTCAAGTGAGAGTGGGATTTTTCTTCCACTTTTTTGTGTGGTTATCTTCATCACCTTTCTGACGTGGCCGAGGCCGTAAATGACCCGTGTTATTTCTGGACGTGCCACTTCACTGCAAAAAAAATAAAATAAGACATAAAAGTCATGTTTTTTTTTTAACAAGATAAATTAACTAGATTTAATTTAAGAATTAATTAATGAATTGGAGTTTGTGTGCAATTTTATTGTCTTTTTTCAAGCATCCTTTTTCTGGCAGATATTTTTACTTCAATTTCTTTTTTTTTATTCATTTTTTTTATTTTTTTAGTTTTTTTTTTCATTTGGATTTTTTGCCGTGTACTTTCTTATAATAACGCCACTGAGAAAAAGAACTGATATGCAGAAACAAATCTTTTGTGCAACAAGATTTTTTGTCTTGTTTCAAGTGCTCACCCCATTGGCATATATTTTTACTTAATTAAATATTTTTTTGTACTTTTTTTTTTTTTTTTTTTGTACTTTTTTAATTTTTTAATAATTATTTTGCCGTGTACTTTTGAAGCTAATGAGAACAAGAACTGAATTGCAGAATCAAATCTTTGGTGTTTTTTTCCTTTTCCTGTGCTTTAGGCCGCCAGTGCAGAGTTGAAGCCGGATTATGACATAGTGGTTCCTCAGTGTCGGCCTCTTTCTCCAGGAGAGATCCTCGGATGCACGTCGCCTCGTCTGGAGAAGTCCGTCGATGCCATTGTGTGAGTAAAACCCGAGTGGTTTACTAGTGCCAGCATCAGTTCTGTGTTTAGGAATGATCGTCGTGACCCAAAGTTTTTTTTTTCCATGTACAGTGGTACCCCGACCTTTCCCGAAATGAATCAATTTTTATTTCCATAATTTTTTTTAATCCATATTAAAAAAATGAATCCATTAATCCGAGGCGTTTCAATTCTGCGAAAATGTTGTTAGCCGAGTCGCATTTTTCATGTAATCTATCTAATTTGTGCCATGACTTCATAAATTCAGACAGTTTTTTATATATATTTGATAAAAATTGATAAAACATTGGGGAATAAATATAATAAAGACATGTTTCATAGAAGTTGTTTAATTTGTGTTTATCAAGGTACAGTATATAACAATACAGCGGACAGTCTCACACCAACGATTGCAGCCATCTTGAAATCCCTGAGACTTCCGTAATCTTTTCCGTAGAAAAAAAATTGTGAGATTTGCGAGATCTCAGGGATTTTTGTTTTTTTGACGTGCAAATAGCATTAAACCACTGTTTAACACACGTCTGGACTCTCATCTCCCTGCATGCTAGCGGTAAGAAAAAGTTGCACTTGTATTCATATTTCATACTCTTTAATTTACTCAAGTACTGATCGTCTGATCACGAGAAAACTTTCAAATAGTTTGATAGCTCATCTAAGTTGTAATACATTAAACCTATTTAATACCCAGGTAATACACATAGTAATACCTAAATAATACACAAGTAAAAAATATGTGTATATTTGTGTAGCGTAGCTTTTGGAAACCGGATTAGTCTGTACAATACTAGTTCAAGTTCATTTATATAGCGCTTTTCTTAGTTTGAGACCAACGCAAAGTCGCGATGCGAATTAGGGAAAAGCAATTGTCTTTAAAATGAAAAATGTTTTCATTTATCTGTGTTAAAAAATTAGGTAAAAAAAGAGTCCGTTAAAAAAAGAAAAATGTCCATTGTTGTTTGTCTCCGTTTGATCTATTCTGCAACCATTTCGAATGGCGTTTCATGTCATAAAGCCGCATATCTGTTAAAAAGAAGATGTGACCGTTGTTCCGAGAAGGAAAGGGCGAAAGTATCCCGAGCTGTTTATTGCGATTTTCCGCGTCTTGATCCAGTACGACTCGTCTCTGGTGAAGGTCACGGCGCCTGGTGAAAGACGCGCGTGACACGGACATCAACGCCGCTCCCCCTGCTTCAACCCGTCGCCGTGTCGCCGACCCTGAAAACGACACGGCTATTATGCAAATCTGGCTTTTCATACATCATTTACGTTTTTTTTTTCTCCCACCCTCACCCCAGCGATCAATTTTGAAAGGTTCTCCGACACCTACGGCCGCGGTAATGTGATGTTATACGGCGAAGCTAAATCGCCATTGTGTAATTAAGCGCTAATTAAAGCTTACTCTGTAATATGCCGGCCAGGGGTCTGACTAAAGTCCCACCGCGACGCTGATTACAGCTTTGTGCTGAGGAATTAGCAAGGTCTCGGGTCCGACAAACCTTCACGGCGTCTGTGTAGCGTGGGACAGGCTGTAAAGTCCTTTGTGCGTGATGGAGTTTCAAGAGCGCCAGGTTTCTCGCCAAACAGGAGGGTTCCGTTTCATTGTCGCGCGAATAATAAACGAGAGAATTTTTTTCGAGAGCCTCCGATTGGGACTGTTTGAAAGAAACGCGTCAATTTGGCCGTTAAAAGGCGACAATGGAGCTGCCGAGCGGTTTGAGCGTCTGGCGTAAACGCCTGTAATACGGTAATAAAAGGCCCCGAGGAGACGGCGCTCATCAATCACGCTACTGTACTAAAGTGTGGAAGGATTTTCATAAAAATGTGACTGAAGACTGAATGCCGTTTATGGAATAAATATCAGCGGCCCTGGATTTACCGATGCATGTGGTTTGCAGATTTACCGTATCGCAGAATTTCGAAATGGGCGGCAACTGTTTGTCTAGTGAATTACAACGTCCTGTGTTTATTAAGAGTGTAACGTGAAAAAAATAGGGTTTTTTTGTGTGTTTTATTTTGAAAAAGGTGCGGCTCGACCTCTGAATGTTAAAAAGCAAAGACAATATATAAAAATAATTATACTAAATTGTATTACAGGATTTAAACGGGTGTCTATTTAGTGTTGAGTTTACATCAATAAGATATTAAATATATATATATATATATATATATATATATATATATATATATATATATATACACCTCAATATCCAATATTACAAGCTTCAGTCATTTAATAGTGATTAATCACGAATATTTTGGTCAGGGAAGTGCAATTAATTAGTTAAAAATAATAAATAGTTTTACAGCCCTAATTTAAAGTATTAAAAATTAAAGGGCTTATAAAAAATGTGTAACATTCAAGCACTGTATCTTTTGTATGTCTTTATAACATACATTTTTTTTTCTTTTCTTTTTTACTTCATTTCTCAAATTTTTGTATGGACAGCATATTCTAATCTATTTAAAGTTTGTGTATTTATTCTGAAACTATTTTTGTTCATTTTTATGCAAGTGTTCATATTATTAGCTTTGGCATGTTTTTTGAAAGAAATGTTGTAGAATTTTGTTTTTATCTTTTTTGCTTTGAGTTTGGAACTCCTGCTACTATTGCCACACACACACACACACACACAAAAACACACACACTGGTGCAATTTCTTAAAGTCTCAATTTATTTCTGATAAATTAATAAATGTTATGATTAGTTATACAGAGTATGGCCTTACACTGAGGTTAGAATAAAGCGAGCACATCAAATATGTGGATGAGATTCAGTCTATTAGAACTTTGAAAGCAGCTTATATTGCGCATCTGTACTTTACTGCCTTTGTTATCCCATAATACTCTGTGTTGCGGCCTCGCATTCGCCTTAAAGACGGAACCAGTGACTAGATTGAAGAAGGGACGGGATTCCAACTCTTCCAAGAATATTAATATTCCAAATATTCTGCCAGAGAATATGCTCTACTGTTTACATTCAAGCGAGCATTTCATCACGGAACAGTAATCCCGATGTGAAACGGAATGTCGGATATGTGCGGAGTTGGTGGGCATCATTGCTGTTTCTACTAATGAATATTAAAAAATGTCTTAATTAGTCTTTCTAATGGTGGTTGTGTTCACTATTGGAGTCCATCTAGTTACGGGGTTAATTTACAGTCACATTACCACGATTAGCGCAGTTATGTCCAAACTATGTCCTGATCTTATCACCTTTGTTGGATTTTTTAAGGAAAACTTTAATTAAAGTCTGTTTTTTCTGTCAACCATCACATCAACTAAGACTTGTTAATCTGCAGATCATGTTGAGAAGCTCCAACGTTGCTGTATCTGATAATCTGATATTTCAGGAAAATGTTCCAAAATGGTTTGTCTGCTGGTAAAATAATCTCTATTCTCTGATAGCCAGTCTGTGATCTTTGAGCCGACTAGTCAGTGTCAACCCATCCGAGTAATGTTTGATTCGTCTAGTCGGTGATCTTTGAGTCAACTAGTCACTTTCAGCCAGTCAGTGTAATGTTTGATTCAACCAGTTAATAATCTTTGAGTCAACTAGTCAGTGTCAGCCCATCTGAGTAATGTTTGAGTTAGCTAGTTACTGATCTCTGAGTCAACTAATCAGTGTCAGCCAGTCAACGTAATGTGTGATTGAACCAGTCAATAATCTATGAGTCAACTAGTCAGTGTCAACCCATCTGAGTAAGGATTGATTTATCTAGTCAGTGATATTTGAGTCAACTAGTCACTTTCAGCTATTCATTGTAATGTTTGATTCATCTAGTTGGTGATATTTGAGTAAACTAGTCAGCGTCAGCCCATCCGAGTAATGTTTGAGTCAGCTAGTCAGTGAATGTTGAGTGGTCTTGTCAGTGACCACATATGAGTGAGTTTTGTGTGACTTGTCGGGTGATCTTTGAGTCAGCATGTCAGTGAACGTGAGACTAGGGACATTTGATGTTCTGCTAGTCAACTAGTCAGAGTCAGCTAGTCAGTAAACTTTGAGTCAGCTAGTGGTTTTAGAGCCAGCTAGTCTAAGTCTCTGCTAGTCAACTAATCACAGTCAGCTAGTCAGTAAACTTTGAGTCAGTTAGTAGTCTTAGAGCCAGCTAGTCTAAGTCTCTGCTAGTCAACTAATCACTGAGTCAGCTAGTCAGTAAACTTTGAGTCAGCTAGTGGTCTTAGAGCCAGCTAGTCTAAGTCTCTGCTAGTCAACTAATCACAGAGTCAGTGAAGTTTGAGTCAGCTAGTGATATTGGAGACAGCTCATCAAAGTCTCTGTTAGTCAACTAGTTACTAGCAGTTAGTGAACTTTGTCTCAACCACAAGACCTTTAGGCCACTGCTTGGCTTTCCCATTTCTGATAAAGAGCTGGCATTATTAAATACAGATTAACACAGAATGAACTTAATAGAAATGTAACTTAATACACCAATATCACATGTAGTAAACATTCATAAACCACAAATGATCTTGTCCTTGATTTCTGTGTCTGGCCAGAGAGAAAGAGAGAGAGAGTAAAGTTTCCTACCTTCTTGCTCCTGTAGATACCTCGGAGACGGGAGGTTTCATTTGGAGTCCATCATGATCGCAAACCCAGAGATTCCCGCATACAGGTATATCAAGTGTTAATTCTCTCTCTCTCTCTCTCTCTCTCTCTCTCTCTCTCTCTCTCTCTTTGTACGGATCATATCTGCGATAGAGAAGACATAACCATTCATTTACAAC
>MU204293.1:1071763-1082446 GCA_017309775.1 Paedocypris sp. Pulau Singkep | reverse complement strand
AGGAATGGATGAATGTATAGATGGATTGACAGACAAATGAAAGGATGGATGGATGGAGAACATAATGGATAAAATAGATAGATGGATGGATGGATGGGGCGGTTGGGCCTATGAATGAAATAATGGAGAGAAAAAAGGACGGATGGATGGACAGACAGACAAAAAGATGGATGGATGAACGGATGAAATAATGGGGGGAAAGGTTGGGATGGATGGACAGACAGGCGGCTTGGAACGTACTAGCACATTTTGTCTCACCTTATGAAACGGCTCTCGGCACAAATTAATTTTGTAAGTTGAGGTACCACTGTATATTTTGGCCAGAAATGATCCAGTGTAATTAAAAAAAGAAACTTTACTAATTGATTTTTTTGACATAAAGAAGGGCTGATGTGAGAAGCGAGAGCTTTGAAGAACATCAGTGAAGCTCCCACACAAACACCACATCAGCGTTTCCATTGGTCGATAGAGAGCAAGTTCAATACATTTCGGAAAGTTGTGTTTCTAATGATTTTCTGTTCTTTTTGCTCCCACACTATCAAGTCGTTCTGACGCAAGCCACCGTTCTCTCTGACCCTGAGCCCTGCGTGTCTTCCTTTTATCTACAAAATAAAAGCCCTCCTATCGTCAGACTCCCTCTCCATCTCGTTCTGTCTTCCACTATGTATAATATTTTGAATGTCTATTTCTCATTTTCTCTCTTTTCCTCTCTTCCTGCTCTTGTTTGTTCCCTTTCACTATTTTTTTCTTTCTCTCACACTCTTTCCATCTATTGGTTCTCTCTCTGCTTCCATCTCCCTCTCTTTCTCTCACTCTCTTTATTTTGTTGCTCTTACGCTCTCTTTTTTGCTTCCTTTCTCCCTCTCTTTCTCTCAATCTTTCTCCCTCACTATTTTACGCTCTTTTGTTTTTTCACTCTTCCTCCATATGATTTTTCTCATGATTCTCCTCTCTCTCTCTCTCTCTCTCTTTCTCATCCTCTTCTTGTTCTTTCCTTTTCTCTTTTTCTTACTTTCCCACAAACTTTCTCTTTCTCTCTCCCTTTCATTCTCTAACTCTCTACCATTTTTATTCTCTTTATTTCTTTCTTCCTTCCTTTCACTCACCCTCTTTCTTCATCTCTCCCTTGTTCTCTCCCACTCACTCTCTTTTTGTCTCTCTCACTCTTTTCTGTCTGTCTCTTTCTCTCCCTCTCTTTTTTGTTGTTATCTTATTCTGTATCTTTCTTGCTTCCTTTCACTCACCCTTTCTTCCCCTCTTTTTGTTTTCTCCCTCTCCCTCTCTTTTCCCTCTCTCCCACACTTTCTTTCACTCTATCAATCTATTTTTTTCTCCCCTCTCTTTCTCTCACTCCCTTATGTTAGTCATTCTCTTACTATATCTCTTTTTCACTTCCTTGCACTCACTCTCCCTCCCTCTTTTTCTCTCTCAATCTTTCTCACTCACTTTTTTATTCTCTTTCTTTTTCTCACTCTATTGCTCCCTCTGACTTTCACCCATCTCCCTCTCTTTGTCTTTCTCTTCTTGTTCTTTCCCTCTCTCTCTCCCCCCTTCTCTTTCGCTCTCTCTGAATCCCTCTCTATTTTTCTATCTCTGTCTCTCTCACTTTTCTTGTCTTTGTTCTTTTTTTATCTTTTATCATTCAGCATTTCTTGCTCTCCCTCTGCTTTTCCACCTTTTCTCTCACACTCTCTCTTTATCCCTCTCTCATCTGCATTATCCATGTTCTTCTTCTTCTCCCGGTACTTCTTTTTGTCTCTCCCTCTGCATCCCTCGTTCTTCCTGTTAATCTATGTCTTCTTCTCTCCGTCCAGCACTTGGAGACTCAGTTGTCGGCGTCTGGCCGGTCATTCACGCGTGTTCTTCTGTCTGAGATCTTCCCCAGCAAGCTGGAGCTCCTGGAGGAGGTGGACGCGTGAGTCTCTCCTCCCCCATACACATGCACGCTCACGTTCTTCATTTCACAAATTAAACATCAGCATCTGGGCGTCTCGTGAAGAAGCTGCTTCTCCACGAGGTGCCAGTTATTCGCAGGAGAACTTAATGTCTTGTCTGCTTGGAGCTTCGATTTGCTCCTCGAGACGTGTCGCTGTCGTGTGTTTGTGCATTATTTAGGTGGATTTTGTGTGGCTAAAAGTTTTCAACATATACGTTTATGGTTAAAAATACAATCGCTGTCAAAATTGAATGTAAAATATGGGCTCCCTTCTTTATTTTAAACACTAAAAGTATTTTTACTTTTAAAATATTGCTGTGCGTATTATGACAAATGAAAGTTCAATCTCAATGAAAATTATTTCACCCCATCTCTCTCTCTGTCTCTCTCTCTCTCTCTCTCTCTCGCTCTCTCTCTCTCTGTCCCCAAACTCTTTCTCTCTCTTTTTCTCTTTTTTTCCCTCTTCTGGTTCCCTTTCACGCTTTTTTTCCCTCTCTCACACTTTTTCTCTAACTATTTCTGTTTAACTCTCTTCTTTATCCCTTTCTTGCTCTCACTCTCTTCCTTTTTCCATTCCCGTACTCTAACTTCCTTTGTCTCACCTTCTCTCTCTCTCTCTCTGTCTCTCTCCCTCTTCTCGTTCTCTCCCGCTCACTCCTTTTTTCTTTCTCTCACTTTTTCCTTCTCTCTGTTTCTCTCCCTCGCTTCCCTTTGTCAAATAATAAGGTTTAGTCATGGCAAAATAAAAGTCACGTATAAATTGCCAATTTTTTCCGTATTAGATCATGAAATTTCTGTATGAAAAGACTTTCATCAATTGGAAACAATTTTTTTTTCCTGCATATTTGGAAATCCAGCTTTTTTTTGTAATGTATGTAGTTATTCTGTCATTAATTCTCTGCAAAAAATGACCATAATTATACTTGCAAAGACCCAAAGCTTCTTTCTTTCTTTTTTTTTTCGTGTAATAGACGATCAGCAAATCAGTTCCACTGATCCAAGTCTTGTTCTGCAGATCCAGTTAAGAAGCTCTGACTTCCTGCAGAAAGCATGCTTTTTTTAAGGATTTTTCTTTTTTTTTATCTAAATATAGAATATTTAGATGATCCTTCTGCGTCCAGTTCTTTCACATGCATCGTAAGATAATTCCTGCAAATCGGTTAGGACGATTCTTAAACTCCATAAAACCCAGGTCTTAAATCCCCCGTCAACCAGCCTTATTAATAAACACTTTATAAGCACAGCCAGCTTTTTCATAGGACCCAAAACGTCTAGTGGCACAAATGAAAAAAAAATTAAGAACGTAGCAAAAATGCACAATTCTTATCTTAAATGAAAATAGATTTCGAAAGATAGCATTTTCTGTCAAGAATGGACGTCAGAAGCACAGATGGCTTTGAGACTGTCCTACTATGACAGTCCTATCCTGGACCTTCTACAATAGAAGTCCAGCCGTCTCCCACACAGCCTGGAGTCTTTCTAGCTTCTTATCAGAGCAGAACTAGCTTACACAATTATCTTGTTGGTCAATAGAACACAAAATAAGGATGATCTCTAGATTATCTTTATTGTTTGTTAAAGATTATATCTTCAGCGTAGAGCCTGTTCTGTCATGGCATAATGATTTCAGAGTCCTGGACCTTCAGCTTCTATAACTAGGGGGAGACTCTGAGCAAGACGTCACTAGTTACCGTGGTTACACAAATATAAACACCCTGCCACAATAAGCAACCCCATACTTAAAAAAAAAAAAATTCTGGCAAAATGCTTCTCTTAAAATACGTATTTTTCTTCTTTTAACAAACCTAACTCGTTACTCACTTTGGTGTAATTTTACCTGATTAATAGATTAAATAAAAACTTTTCTAGTGATCAGAACTCCAAATCCCAGACACCCCGGCGGTTCCCATGAGCCTTTGCACCCAAGTCAGCACACTGGCAGCCATTTTCTGTCACTTTATCAGACGCTTCACATTGTGAAGTATTGTTTTGCCCTGTGCAGCAGACCGAGCGTTTTGATTGTGTCTGTTCCCTGGTTTTGAATCCTTGCCTGTGTTCTTCGTTTTTGACTGTTCTCTTTCTCCACCAACGCTTTTGCCTGCATATGGACTTCGTTTCTAGCGGTTTGGTTTGTGTTCTCTGTCTGTTCCAATAATAACTAACATAACCATAATACACCCGCGTACAATGGACAAAATGCAACAGTGTTTGACTTTTTTTTATTTTTCACACAGCGGCTTTGTGACAGTTGTAACTGTGTTGTGACTGAAACTATTGTTTTTAGTTCAATAATTATTTTCAATCATTTTAATTTTAAACACCAATGTTTCTTTAATTAGGTTATTGAGCCAATAAAAGCATATTTGCATGTTCTCTCGGGAACCATTATTGGAACCCACAAGTTTGTGAGTATCCAAAATGAGAAAAAAAGCAATGCGTAGATTTGCGTAAATAAGGTAATTAATTTTTTTTTATGATTGATAATTTATGATACATGAAAATTATGATACATTTTTTACGATTAAAACTGTAGGATTTAGACTTCAGTGTTGACCTCCTATCTTAACACGTTACGTTACCGTTTTGCGTGTTTTTTTTTTACCGTTTCGTCAACAAAAACACACCTTGCTGAAGTTTGTTTAAAAGTCAATGGCAATCTATATTTCCATTATATATGAGTTTAGGTCCAGCCACAAATTGTGGGAGATTATTTTTCAAAGAATCAAAACCACGTTTGGTGTCAGTGCTCATTTACTCTAGTAAACGTTCCATAGTCGAACTCGGTTTGAATAACCTATGGCGACCATTTAAGTCCGAACACACACTCCTTCACAGGCCGGCGAGTGTTGGACAGAAGGTCTGTTAGAAAGGCCAAAGTATGGAGAGAAAGATTTGGAGGAAGGACCAGAATCTCCCCGAGAGAAAAGGAAATGGATATCGGCCACCGCTGACAGTGATGCCGCTGTATATCGCAGAATAAGGTTTCGCCTGCTGTCATTCCCTCGATTAATGTCAGCGTGACTGCCGTGTTCCCAGAAGACGACGACGGGAAAGAAAGACGTTTCAGTCGGTAACGTGAGTTTTGATTAATGCTGCGCTGATGGCACGAATGACATTCTGGAAGTGATAAGCCAGAAGAAGAGAATCTGTCCGCGGTCCGAGTAATGAGAAGGTTAATTAGCTTGTCCTGTGCTGACTCTTACAAAAAAAGCTTCCAGAATGGTCACCATGCAGTATTCCAGTACAAAAACCAACATAGAGGCTTCTAGAAGAGTCACGGTGCTGTATTCCAGTACAGAAACCAACATAGAAGCTTCCAGAAGAGTCACGGTGAAACAATCAAAAATTAAGAACATGTGCAAAGAGTGAAAAAATCCAAAGAACAGACACAATCAAAATGCTGGGTCGCTGCACAGGGGATAATAATCCTTCCTCTTCACACGGCGTTGGATAAACAGAGAGCTTGAAACAGGCCTGAGCTTGAAACAATTGCTCTGCGCATGTGCGGAGTCTGACTGGAGAGCAAAGGATCTTGGGAAATGAAGTCCTGACCACTTGAATTGACTTTTTGTTATGTAATATTCAAGTAAACCAATATCAAAATGATACGAGTCACAAGTTAGGTTTGTTAAATAATGAAAACAATTGTATTTTTAAGAGAATATTAACAAATTGAATCAGAAACATTAATTTTAAAAAATTATATATACATTGTTTATTTATTTATTTATTTTTTTGTGAATGAAAAATCAGGGGGGTGCTTATCTTCGCATAAATATGGTAAATAAGTTAAACACCCGTGCAATCAAAAAAATGTGTGCACGTTGGTTGCTGTGCCGGAATAAGCCCTCACCTCTATTTGTAAAAATAACAACGTGTTAAAAGTGTGTGTGTGTGTGTGTGTGTGTGTGTTTTGTTTGTGTGTGCGTCAAAGGTGGCAATAACTACACTGGGTTTGGTTTGAATCTGACGTGGCTTCTTGTAGGTGTTTTGCATTTCTCAGCGCGTTGTGAAGTGTTTGACGTCAATGATCCTTCCTTTAACATGGAGCATGAGGGAGGAAAAAGGAATCTTAGTGATGCTTCTGTTCTCTGCAGGAATATAAAACCTTACCAACTAAACATCTGGAATATTACTGATATGGGAAGAAATCGCAGCATTACAACTAGAACTCTTTGGCTTTATTGTTGAATTGAAATTGAATTGCAAGTGACCACAGCAGTCCATTGTATGTATATAAAAAACATCTATATGAAGAATAAATAAGTAAATAAGCATGCATGCATTAACAAAAATAAACAACACTGCATATACACTGTAAGTAAATAAACATAACCATAAAACACAGTTACAAAAGCTTTACATATATAATATTCTTGCTCATTTTAGATATATAGGTGCTTGCTTATTATATATGCAGTATGTATAAGTAAATGTAATGGTTTGATAACTACTTGAAGTATAAAAGTGAAAGTAATGCAAGGACAAAAATGCCATTAAAACTGAATTTTTAATTGTATTGGACAACTGTTATCATAAAATGTTGCAGCGTATAGTTCCATTTAAATTGAGTGCATTTTATTACTATGCAAACACATTAATAAACCATATATTTGCACTACTAAGCATTAGCTTGTTTCAGAGTGGAGAATGTGATGACTAGGATTCTAATTTATTTATTTTTTTTACTTTTTTTTTTAGGATTTTTTATTAGTATTATTATTAATAATGGTGAAATTACCTTTATTGGAGTGATGTTACAAAATAACATCATTTAAGCGCAGAAAATGCATCACAAATTCATCAGCTATTTTTTTTATGTAAGGAGTAGAAAGTACAGATATTTGCGTTAAAAACTTGAGTAGAAATAAAAAGTTGGTAAAACAATTATTATTCAAGTATGAGTAAGCCAAAATTCTACTTAACAAAATTCTACTTCTACTAGTAACTAAGTATTTAACTTTACTTGACACCTCCGCCCAAGACCCAGAAATGGAGGAAGTGGTACCGTAAAACGCATGGATGAAGAGATGTAAATTGTACTCCACAGGTTTGAATTTCATAGTTTTCCTTAAACTAAAATTTCTTAAAGATCAAACTGTTGTTTGTTTTCCGGTAAGTTTGCTTCTAGACATTTCTCCGCTTAGCGCCGCTCTTTCAAGTTTTCATTTCAGTTTCGCGCACACATCCTGATCGTTTTCACATGTGGGAAATTATATTTTACGTTTAATCTGTGCAGTGTCTGGCTTCGTTTGGCCAGGGCGTTAGCGGGTTAGCTTAGCATCATCAAAATGCTTGGAAGCCCAAACCTGCCTAAATGTGACAGTTTTTACATTTGCTTCTTAATCTCGGGTCTTCTTTATCAGATCAGCCAGGTGGAGATGATATTTGTCACACTTTATTTCGCCTCATTAGGAGCCGACAGAAAACTCAATGGCGATTGATCAGCTAATCGCTAACCTGAAGCAATAGCACGACGCCGGCTGGGAAAAACGAGGGTATAAACTGGCCAAAGCCGTATGTATACGTGGCCTTTGTGGTAAATGTAACGCGATTACGCATCTCTATTGGCTTTAAGTGATGTTTAGAGCCACATTGGCCCGTTTCTCGCCGACTGGAAAGGTTAATTGTGCTATTGTATGCAGCAGGTCGAGTGGCTAATTAAAATCCATTCTTTCCGAAGCGAGAGAAGACAGACCTCCTTCAATTACATCCATTCATGCCGAGTCTTGGCCTCCCACCTTCAGCCGATGGCCAGTGGGGACGTAGCGCGGCCTCAGACACCATCACGTCTCCGTGAGCTGGTCTTCCAGCAGATGCTGAGGAGAAGAAGCGTGATTCCGGTGGTCTCGCTCCGTATGGCGCCCTCCAGCGAGGCCGTCTCGGGCGAGCAGACAGATGCTGGCTCGGATAAGCTTGTAAATTGAATTTGGTGGCACGCTGACAATCCCGTTGCTGGCCCGGACACCCTTGAATATTAAACGGGGATTCAGATGCCGTTAATATTCACTCGCTGCGCTTCTTCAGGCCTGTTCTCCGAGGCTGAGGGAAATCGCCATTAATTGAGGATTTTAACACAATCACAATTAAGGAACGGTTGTTTTGTTTGTTTACATTTTTTCGCCTCATTCACTGAATAGTTTTGTACAATAAATATGCTCACATTAAAAGTGAGAGACCTTCGAATAAAGTGTGCATTACTTGACTTTAAAATGATTGAAGGAAACACATACAGATCTTCTATATGATTATTTATTGAACATCAACAACTGAAACTAAAGCTTCTTGTCAAAAAAAGTAAAAATAAATATCTAGCACATTTAGGAACAGAATATTTTCTTTTTTATATTTTCTTATTTACATGGGAAATGAGCAGTTCTCTTCTAAAAAAATTTTTTATATATTATTTTATTTAGATTAGAATTTTTATATTAAGATATATTATGTGCATTTATTATTTCTGTAAACAAATATTTTAATGTAAACAACCGATTAACTGTAATGAAAGTTAAACACCCTTGCGTGAGGTGCATAAGTGATCTTGTCACGTCTCTATATGAACATGAATTTACTCTTCAGTTCTTACTAAGAAACGCGAGCGTGTTTAACCCTTTCAGGTTTGGTGTTTAATTTGAACGGCTCTGATGAGGAGCTACACATTAGTTGCGTTACCTTTGTAGTTCTGCATCGTCCACATGTCACTCCATTTTGTTTTATGTCTTCCATCCTGATGCCAAAATGTGTCCAAAATGTGACTGCGTTTTTTTTTCAAGCTGCATAAGTCAAGCTGCACGTCACGTGACTCAGGTCACAATCCGAACGTTCTCTTAAAGGGAAAAAAATGGAACTAATCGAGCTGGAAACATTTCAACGATTATAAGTTCTGAATTTCGATTAATTTGTGATTATTCGCCCAGCCCTATTGTCAAGTCATTAGTACTGACGAGTGGACCCTGGTTTCGGACCCCGAGCTATCGACCAAACCAACCGTTTGAATGTCAAATCGAGCGGGCCACCTTAAATTTAACCGCCAATTGGATGCAAGTTATTTTAAATTAACTTAAATTAAATAAATTTAGCGACTGAACATCCATAAATGAGAGAAAGTTTGAGGTTGCAAAGAAATTAATTGCAGTTAAGATGGGACGGGTGAGGCTGAAAAAAGAAGAGATAGATAAAATTTGTCACTATCAAAACTAGACTGCGAAAATGTTTTTTCATTGGAAATGGACAGATTCCTTTTTATTCATATTAACACTGGAAGATAAAGAATATGAGCCTCTGAAATTGTTTTACAGGTTAAAATGTAAAGGTAGAAGTTTTTTATGCATTTTCTTCCGTTATCCTTTAAAATTAAGTTTATTTAATAAGTTTATTATTAAATTCACTTTATTTGAACATTTTATTCTTGCTTATTTTTAAAAGTATCACAGTAACCGGAACTTTGCTAACAAATTACTGCACTAAATTAAGAATATTATTGCAGTAAATAGTTAGTACAGTATAATATTCTAGACCTTTGCTTTAAAAAAAAAAGTCTGTAACCGGACCTCCTTAAATTGTAGTTGAAAACCCCTGATCTGATTATGTAATAAGCGTATATATATAATAAGTATAAAGAGACAGACGATAGAGAGGTGAAAAAAGGGACTGGTGAGAATTGAAAAAAAGAAGAGATGAATATGAAAATGTCACTATCCAAAAAGAGAAAAGTGGACAGCAAAAGTAGTTTAATTACCTAAAATGAATAATTTCCTTTTAGTTCATATCAGCCAATGGGAGATAAAGAATTCGAGCGTCTGAAATTGCTCAATTGTTAAGATATGTTCAGATTTTTTAGAGGTTAAACCTTTGAGCCGTACATTTTTTGTTATGTCTTTTCTTCCGTTATCTTTTAAAACTAAGCACTTTATTTGAACCTTTTTGTCTTGCTTATTTTAAAAAATGAAATGTACTGAAGTAGTTTCATTTGACAGTCAAGTATTGATTGCATGAAGGCTAATTAAGAAATATATACGTTACTGGACTAATCACTGCAATAAATTAAGAATATTCTTAATAATGTATTGCTGTCAATGGTTAGTACAGTATAATCTTCTGGACCTTTGCTTTCAAAAAAATTGTCTAACCGGACCTATTTAAATTGTATTTGAAAATTGACGTATTTTAAATACTTGACGGACGTGAGTTATAAGTATTTTGTAACATACATATAAGTATATTGGCGATGAGTATTATGCGGCAGTTGTTGCGCGGGTGGAGACCTCGCTTTTTTTAATTATGACACGTTGTTACGTAAATTACTTTCTAGGGAATATGAGATACTGATCCTAACTGGGGAAGAGTTCTGTCGAAAAAAGATGAAAGAAACCAGGGTGATGATTCATTTCCGTTAACAGTGTGTCGGAACATAACACTCAGCCATAAACCATTTACAAAACGGTGTCATCGCCTCAGAACACCATTTACCCGTAAATACGAGGGTGTTTCACTACTTAGCATCTCATTAGCATTGACTGAAGCATGGCGCCGCCTATTAATGTTGTGTGTCTCATGCCGAGTGTTTCATAAATGACACACTTTGTGAATAGTGCTTGTCGTAAAGGACATATACACACGTAATGTGAATGACACGTGTAAGGAATGACATGTTTCGCATATGACACATATTGTGAATGACGTGTTTCGAAAATGACCTACAGTTTCGTAAATTACACACATTGTGAATGACACATGTAATGAATGGC
>MU204293.1:1044021-1061521 GCA_017309775.1 Paedocypris sp. Pulau Singkep | reverse complement strand
AGATGAATGAATGGATATAGACAGACGGACAGATGGATGGATGGATGGATGGATGGATAGATGAATAGGTTGACAGACAAATAGATTATAACAGATTATAAAAATAGGTTTTTTCATATTTATGTTTCTACACGATACATAACCGCAATACTGTTTCTTTAACTGAAAATGCATTAACGTTAATCTAAATAAATGCAGATCTAAACAAACGAATTGATCTGTAATTATGTCATTATTTATGTTACACGATCTCACGCTGCATCATGTATCGCCGTTGCTGCTAAACACCTCCTTTCCCTCTCGAGTGGTTCATGTTCCACAAGTTTTTTTGTTTTTTTTTTTTATTATTATTTCCTGGATCTCCATTCTTCAGTCTCCTCACCCGTCGACAGATTTAAAGGGGGTTCAAAAGAGCTTTATGCCGCAGAGGTTGTTTGCGAGGTGTTCGTCATTCCTCCCACGTTATTACAGCTGTGCATTACGCCGTCTGCCAGATCATTGATTATTCATATATGTGTTCACCTGCTCTCCTGACTCGGTGGAGAAGATCTCAGAATGGTTTGGGGCGTGAGAGACGTGTGATTGGCCGACAGTCAGTTAGGGGATATGCGTCTTTACTTACTGTCTTTCTGTCTTTTCTTTTCTTCTCTTCTTTGAGCAGGCTGCCGTGGCTCTTCAGCAGCTCCGCTGGCAGGAGGTCTATCCTATGGATTTCTATTCCAATCACAGTCTCGGGCCCTGGACCCCCAATCACCCCCAGAACCAGCCCAGAAGAGCCGGACGCAAACCTGAGCAGGTCTGGAATATAGTGGCATGGACAGATGAATTTCTGAATGGATGGATGGATAGATGAATAGATGGATGATTAGAAGGTATGCATGGGTAGATGTATGGATGGATGGATACATAGATACTAGACAGACAAATATATAGATTAATTGATGGATGGATGGATGGATGGATGAATGAATGGATGAATATAGACTGATGGATGGATGAATATATACTACTAGATAATTGATGGATGGATGGATGGATGGAGCAGATAGAGCAGATAGATATATATATATATATATATATATATATATATATATATATATATAGATAGATAGATAGATAGATAGATAGATAGATAGATAGATAGATAGATAGATGGATGAATAGATGAATAGATAGATTATTAGAAGATATGAATGGGTAGATGGATGGATGGATGGATGGATGGATGGATGGATGGATGGATGAATAGATAGATAGATGGATGGATGGATGGATGGATGGATAGATGAATAGATAGATACTTGACAGACAAATAGATTGATGGATGGATAGATAGTACTTATAGTACTTAACAAATAGATAGATTTATGAATGGATGGATGGATGGATGGATGGATGGATGGATGGATGGATGGATGGATAGATAGATAGATAGATAGATAGATAGCACAGATGGAGAATCAATGAACAGATAGTTGGATGGCAGATGGATGGATGGCTATACAAATGGATTAAGAGACGGATGGACAGATAACTTAACAGACGTGATGGAGAGATCAGACGACGAGCGTTTGTGAAAGTAAGTCGGGATCATTCACGTGCTTTTTTCTTTTCTCTTCATCTTCACAGAAGCCAAATTTAGAGCATCACAGCGCCTCCTGTGGCTGCCCGGCAGAATGAACCTCAGCCAGCCAATCACAGAAGAGCAGGGACGTTGGCTGGAGACAAGCCGGCCAATCAGAGCCCAGGACCCGACCTCTGGATTCGTCACACACTTCTTTATGCGCGCGGTGTGGGTGAGAGAAAGAGAGATGGTCTTTAATGGTGAGCGGAATAACTTCCACTTTAGTTGAAATCCATCATCTGCTCTGTTGCTGACAACCACTTTGCAAAGATGACCTTCATCCTTTCACATCCACGGCCGGAAATCAGAGAATCTTTTCACTTTCGTCCGCCTTAAAATGTCCCATTTAATTTCACCGATCAAATGCAGGCCAGAAATGAATTGTTTAGTAGACAACATGCTTTCTTTTTTCAAATATTTATTATTAAATTATAAATCATGTGCATTGATATATTTGAGGACTTTTTGGTGGTTTTTTTTGTTATATTTTTTTTTTTTTTTTTTTTAGAATTGTCACAACGTGTGTGTGTGTGTGTGTGTGTGTGTGTGTGCGTGTGTCTGTGTGTGTGTATGTTTTATATACTGTTGTTTCATGAATATACAAAATATTCATAACTATTATTTTCTAATTATTTATCATAAAATTATAAATCATGTGCATTGATATATTTGAGGACTTTTGGGTATTTTTGTAGGTTTTTTTTTTTTAAGTGTCACAAAACGTGTGTGTGTTTTTTGTATACGTACTGTTTTTTCATGAATATTCAAAATATTACATATATATATAACAAACTCTTTTTGTTTTGTATGGGGTTTTTTTTAAGTGTCACAAAACGTGTGTGTGTGTGTGTGTGTGTGTGTGTGTTTTATATATTGTTTTTTTTTTCATGAAAACACCAAATATTCACAACTTTTTTACCCCTACAATAAATTCAGTACTTTATTTTCATTACAATTGTAATATTTCAATCCTAGGACAACACATTGAGTAATTAATTAAATTATATGATTGAATAAGTCATTCGATTTGTTTGTTTACAGCAATGCTTTTATTATATAATAATCATATCCGTCAGTGTCCATCAGAGGGCGCCATTGCACAACCTTTCAGCGACGCTCAATAATCAGTCATTTTATCATTAAATAATCTCTTTTAGACAGTTAAATTGAGTATTTTGACCAGCACTGATTGAGATTATTTTTCTTTTTCGTCTTTTTCCTCTAACCATCTATGATAACACGACAAGCCACGTTTGCTTACATTTGGTTGT
Organism: Paedocypris sp. Pulau Singkep; assembly: GCA_017309775.1. Taxonomy (NCBI): domain Eukaryota; kingdom Metazoa; phylum Chordata; class Actinopteri; order Cypriniformes; genus Paedocypris; species Paedocypris sp. Pulau Singkep. Next base: position 1,058,626 of record MU204293.1, on the reverse strand, counting down.
GCTGCAAATTCGAAAAGCAATGTGAAGAAAAATGTAAAAAGAAAAGCATAACATCTATTGTTTTTTTTTTCTTTTCTTGAGGCCATCAAAACATTTACTTGCTTTGTTTGAATGTGTTTGCGCTTTACCTGAGAATCATGTGACGAACGTTGTGCGAAAAAGCAGCAACAAAGTGTCTCGACTTCTTTGGAGATTGCGTGGAGTTAAATTGACGTCGTAAAATAAAGACGCTTGATTGTTTGTTTCTCGATTCAAATCGGACATTTCACAATTTGACGAATTTCGCTGACTTTACGTAACTTTTGAAGTTTGCAGGATTTGTGGGTCTGTGCTTTCGAAAGCTGGAGTGTGTTTGTGCGCGGCTGGAGTGTTTCTCTTCCGCTGACTCACCTGCTCCATCATCTTCATCCTTTCATCTTCTCAATTATCCCGCTGTTTACCGCTCTGGGCGGATGAGTCACGTGGATTCCGCATCAGCTCCGTCCTCAGCAGGTATTTATAGATCAACACTGATGAACATCATTCGCGATTGTTCTGCTCATCTTCATCAATGGTGGACCAGAATTTAAGATTGTGAAAGAAAATATATCTGTTCCGAAAGCCATTTCGTTGTTATGTAATGTGGTTAGCTGAGATGCGTTAATGTACTAATAAGTTCCAAGCCGCGTTGGGAAAGTTCCTTTAAAAAAGTGATTAATTCTAACAAATAGTAACAGAGTTAGTGATTGAGTTACGTGGTTAAAAAAGTAATTACCAAGGAAAGTTAACTGTTTGAAACTTTTTTTTTGGTCAAAAAACTTAGCTGCTGTCAATATTGAATATGTTAAATGAATAAAATGGGCACTGCACAATAATCTACACTATTTTATTGTGGTTGTGGGACAATGTGAGAGACGCTCTCAAATGGAAAACAGTATTGTAAATATTATCTTTAGTATAGTAAAACTATAAATAAAACTAAAAATATTTATTGCACAGACTACAACTGGCCAACAAATAAGTCTCAATATAAATTCTTTATGAATAAGAAATGTAACAGAAATAAATAAATAAAATTCACCAAAGTTAACAGTTTTCAATTATAATACTTAACAGTGAAGCAACATTAATTAACAACAAAAATGTACACTCGTTCTAGTGCTAATTAAAATGAGATGTGAACAATTCAAAAAAAATTATCTCTATGGCTCATCTCTTACTCCTGCTGGGCAAGCGCTAACGGAAAGCGTCCGGGTGGAAAATGATGGACATTTAATCTAATCCAATCATCACGTTTTCAGTCGCACCTGTCACTAGTTATGTCCCGCCCCACGAACACACACACCTGCTCTGACCAAAACCACTTAGGTGACCAGCATTTTTGTCAGTAACCAAAAAGGTTACTTTGTAACGGAGGAAAAAGTACCTGCATTAGACTATAAAGTAACATTATTAACTCAGTTTATTTATAACGCCATTATTCCCGTCACTGGTTCCATGCACTGTAAAAAAGTGCCAAAGGCGTAAACAATAAATAAACAATTAAGAAAACGTATCATTTGAGATTTTATTTAATTTAAAAACTTAATTAGATTCAAAGATGTTTTTTTTTTGCATTGACTAATACATGATCGTTAATTCCTTCCAAAGTAAAAATTAAAGTTGAACCAGTGAACTGATTAGATGTAATTAGATGTTTAGATGATTAGATGTTTTTTTTTTTACTTTGATAGAACAAGACACGTTTTACAGTGTGGTAAATTCAGACAAGCATTTTTTATTTTTATTATAAATCACATACATTTTTTTTTGTTTATTTGTGCGTGAAGATTAAATAACAGTTCTTTTACACGCCTCTCTCAATTCCCTGTATTCTGTAAGAAAAAGCTTGCTCCTTTTGTATCGCCAAAAAAAAATTGTAATTTTTTTTCGGAGAGGTGTTTTGTAACTCAAAACTTTTCGTTCTAAAGTCGGCTGAGAGGATGGATAGACGATGGCAGATAGAAATATAGAACGATGTGAAATGAGTGAATGATGGAGAGGTAGGAAGACAGACAAGGTCAAAAAAGACACAAATGGCTAGAGAGACTTCTATTCTTTATCCTTCTTTATATAGGATTCTTTACACTTCTAGTCTTTATCCTTTTATTGTATTTACCTTATGCTCATTTTATTGTATTTACCTTATGCTCATTTTATTGTATTTCCCTCATCCCAATGTTAAAATGCTGGAACGACCAAAACACATTTCACTACATGTTGTGCTACGTATAATATGTCTGTGACCAATTTGAAGAGACGCAGAAGTGAAGCGAGAAGAACTGACCCTCTTTGATTCATACGGATTAAAAAAAAAAAAAAAAAAAACAGTATTTGTGTTGATTTGTTCTTACACCATTAAACATTCTAAGCTTTATGTACAGTATAGCCATATTAATATTAACGATCATATGTGTGTGATAAGTGTGAATTAAGTTGCAGTTTGTTTTCAGACGCATTTCTGAAGCAAAACGTTGTGTATTGATTAAGAAAAATGTAAAAAAAAAAAAAAAACTTTCAAATAATTTTTTTTCATTTAAAAAAAAATTGAAATTAAAACTTTCAATAGATGTATACCAAGTGTTATTACGCATAGTTATTACGCACTACAAATACTCAGTGACCAGTGATCTGTTTTACTCTGATCTAAAAAAATGTGCGCTGGTATCGCGGGTATAACGTCAGAGGGTTAATGGATTTTGTCTTAAAAGCTTCAGAAGATGGAGAACTTGAGTGACTTGCTGGAGCAGAAGGACGTGGAGGTTTGGTGAAGATGAAAGTGAAGATGAGTCAGTGTGTGGGACACAGTCAGTCTGGCCTGAAAGAATCAGCCAGAAGCGCGTGTGTGTGTGTGTGTGTGTGTGTGTGTGTGTATGTGTAGATTTTTTTCTGTTTATTAAATTGAACATGAGTGTGTCCTTTTCGGTCACTCAGTGTAATAAATAAAAGCCTAGAACAGAACAGTAAAGGTACAAGTTTGAGTAGTTGTACTAGTTTAAACTATTTACTAGTGGTATCTTAGTTACTATTTACTAAGCAAACTAATCAAATTAAATAATATGTATTAAAAGGTGCATAAAAAATATCTCAATTGTGTGTGATTAGTCAACTAAATTTTGTGATTAGAGCAAATATTGTTTTATTTAATTGATGGTTGAACTATTCGTGCAGAATAATATATTTACAGCCCGCATTAGTATTATTATTTTTTAATTGACTTATTAAATGTTTATATAATTTTGCTAGCAACACAATGATATTTTCACAAACAATTACTTGACATTGTAACAGAACTTAAAAAAAAACCGACGTTATAATAAAGAAAAAAAATTTCCTAATTCAAATAATAATTCGCTAGATGTATTTTTTAGCGCCTTTCGAGACACACACACACACACACACACACACACACATCATTGGCCTGAAAGCAGTTTTCACTCTCTCACACACACACACAGACAAATTCACCTAAAACATGTTTTTTGGGCTATGGAAGAAACCGGAGCCCCGGAGAAAACCCACGCAAGCACACGGAGAACATGCAAACCACAACTACGTCCAGTTTATTTTTTAATGTCTTTAATGCATAATTTGTGTCATTTTAAAACATACAATGTGATCAACAGTCTATAATGTATACAAATAATTATTATCGCATTTATAATACACATCTGTATATGCCTTTTTTTAAATTGCTTTACTTACAGTAATACCATTACCTATACAAGTTTGATTGGTTTTGTTAGAATATTAAAATGTCATTAATCTGTTCTAACTCACAAATTGCCGGCCTATGTTATTGACTACGTTTAATTTCTGTCAAATGAAATGTAAAAATGTAAAGGAAAGAAAAACACAAGAGAAAAAGCAAGGAAAGTTACAATAAAGTTGTATGCATTGTACTTACCTCAGAGATGAGACAACTTCATTTATTATTAAAACAAAGGTTGTTGTTGTTATTATTATTAGTATTAATATTATTATTAATATTGTTGTTTTTTCTTATTAATACGCTTCAAAGCTATGCATTGAGAAGTAATTAATTTCAATGTTTTCAATCCTTGAAGAAATTGAATAATAGATAAATACATAAAATGGCAAAGAGATATTAAATATGAAACTATTAAAAATAGTATTAAATATCTACGTAAATATACATATGTGTGTGTAAAAAAATATGCAGGTTTTTTTTTTTATGTATTTATTTATTAAATTATTATTTGCATATGGACATCAGCCTGGTTGGGAAATGCATGAACTGCAGATGTCTGCCCCCTAGCGACCATGGCTGTAGACTGTTACCAGTAGTGCTGTTGCCACAGTAACAATCTAATGCCACGGTCACCATGGCGACAGGAAGAAAGGGGCTGGTGTGTTCTGATTGGCTGGTTGTCTGTGACAGCGCAGGGGTTTCCAGGCTATTGAGATGGTTTCCAGCTCTTAAAGCGCGGAGCTTTTGCCAGACGTCAGTAGCCATGACTGTAGACTGTTACTGTGCTGTCCGTCACTCTTAGCAGTAAGCAGTCTAGAGCCAAGGTCATGATGCACTGACCTTCAGCGCCTAGAACATCCTGTGCTGTAGAGCAGCGTCTCCCGAGACGTGACGTCATCACACACACACGCAAACCGGCTTGTGAGGCGTCACGCTGCTCACTACATCAGCATTTCTGCTCCTGAAATACATTTCTGTGCGATGGAAAGCTTGGATAGAGGGATGGATGGGTGGAGGGATGGAGAGAGGGATAGATAGATGGATGGAGGGAGGGAGGGAGGGAGAGAGGGATCGATGGAGTGAGGGATGGATGGAGGGAGGGCGAGAGGGGGGGGTGGGTGGAGAGAGGGATGAATGGAGGCAGGGATGGCGAGAATGATGAAGGGAGGGAGGGTAGTAGGGATGGATGGAGGGAGGGAGGGTAGGAGGGAGGGATGGATGGAGGGATGGATGGAGGGAGGGAGGGAGAGAGGGATGGATGGAGAGAGGGATCGAGGGATGGATGGACAGAGGGATAGATAGATGGATGGAAAGAGGGCGAGAGGGGGGGGGGTGGAGAGAGGGATGGATGGATGGAGGGAGGGAGAGATGGATGGATGGAGGGAGGGATGGAGAGAATGATGTATGAAGGGAGAGAGGATGGGAGGAATGGATGGAGGGATGGAAGGGGGGAGGGAGGGAGAGATGGATGGAGAGAGGGAGGGATAGATGGATTGATTGATTGATGGATGGAGAGAGGGATGAATGGATCGATGGATGGCCAGACAGATAGGTAGAAAGATAGGAAAGAGAAAGAAAATAAGAATGAAAGAAAAAAATTGAAAGACAACCATATCTCCTCAGAGATATCTTCTATAGATAGGCAAAGTGAAGAAGAGAGAGATGGATGGATGGATGGAGAGAGAGAGAGAGAGAAAGAGTGTGTGTGTGTGTGTGCGTGTTGAAATGTGCATCTGTCTGTATTGTGATTTATATGTTTTAATCTTTCTAATGTTTTTTATGACGTTGTTTTTTTTTTTTCCCAGGAAGCCATTTGGTTTGACGTCAGCCACAAGTGCACAATGGTTTGACCCACTTCCCCATCTCTGTATCGATTACAGTAAAGAAGTGAGTCACCATTAGCTGCTGATGCTATTAGCCGTGACGTCACAACCCCACCGGCACAAATCACTTACTCCACTTGTGGCCACAAATCATCTGGAGCCAATCACGCGGTCCCTGTGGTAGTTAGCTCCGCCCACCTGAGAAGTGGTCAATCAGAGGGCGCGGCAGACAAATCTATGCTATTGAAAACACAGTTTGACAATAGTGTGTGTGTGTGTGTGTGTGTGTGTGTGTGTGTGTGTGTGTGTGTGTGTGTGTGTGTGTGTGTGTGTGTGTGTGTGTGTGAGAGAGAGATAAAATAATAATAATGCAGGACTAAAGGCAGCAAATGTGTGTGAATGTTCTCTTTTACACTGCCTTACAAATACACAAAAAGTGTGAAATGGCGTTGTAATGTAAAATACAGAGTATTTAGAAATTAAGTAGAAAAATGATCTCATATACAATCACTGATAAGGATATTTAAAATAGCACGTGGTACTGTATACTGTAAGTAAATTTTACTTGATCTTGTAAAATAGTGATTGTTATAGTAAGTTGCATATTAATGTATGGTATCCCTTTAAGATTTAACAGTAACGTGTTGGGTCAGATCATTGTGCACTTAGCTGACGTCAAACTGTTAAATTCATGTTAACATAAATAAAAAACAATGAATGAATGAAAAACGATTCCGCAATAATGTGATCCACAATAATTCACAAAAAAATAAAAGAACAAGAAAAAAACTTTAAAATGTATAAGTAGAAAGTTCGGAACCATGGACAGCTCACTGATTATTTTTTTCCCATCAGTGAGCTGTCCATGGTGCTGAACTTTCTACTTTTAAATGGTCGCATTTTAAATTAGCTCGTTTTTTTTGTTCTCGTTCTTTTATTTTTTTGTGAATTATTGTGGATCACATTATTGCGGAATTGTTTTTCATTCATTTATTCATTCATTCATTCATTCATTCCAATGGGCATTTAATTACGTATTATACATTTATTTATTAATTTCTGACATCTGACACGTTCATAACTTCATCATGCTTGTGTAAGTCGTAAGACAAGTTTCGGGTGATCGCCACTCCGCTTCCACCCCCACAGAAACCCCCCCACCCACGCGGGACCGGGTCGACGACTGCGCATGCGCAAAGCGTGCGCTGTGTCTTTAAGAGACCTCCACCGGCGGATGCGAGTCGTCGGCGTGTGCGCAGGAATGACGCACGATCGACTTCATCCTCGCGTACGTCACGATATTGTGAATTCGAAACGAAGAAGCTCAAAAGAAGATGATGTTTTTTTCTCTCTCCTCCAAGCGGAAGTGTGTAATTCGGATGTGACATGCGTTAGATAACGCGAATCGGGTCGCGCGGACAGCTGGATGCGGACCTTCGTGGTGCTGATGCTGAGGCTGATGCTGATGCTCGTGAGGGTTTTACACTCTAATCCCGAGCATTTCGGGTTTTATCCAAGAGCTTTGGAGCGGATCTCAGGCGTGTGCGGCGTTCGCTTGTGAGATGGTTTATAAATAAATCACTGCGTTTACACCCATAGCCGCGATTGTAATTATAATAAATCGGCTTATAATAAACCCGACAAACGCGAGTTTTGGGAGATAGATGATGTCCGATTTATCTTTAATGGTTAGACGTTAAATAAGAAGGAAAGTAAAGTTGTAACGTCGGTTTCTGGAATGCTCTAGATCTCTCTGCAAAAGTGAGTCACACTGCAGTAACTTTCTGCCACTCGAGTCCACGAACTACATTTTATAAAAATAAAAATAAAAAAAGCATCTTGAATGTTTAAATCCAATTATCTCGTCAACTATTACGTTATCCAATTTCTACTTTTTTTTGTATTTTCTCTTCGACCAAAATCGCAATAAAACGAAATACAGAAACGTCGGATTTATCTGGAAATGTTTTGGACGAAACAAGCCACTTACCTTGTGGTAAAAAGAAGAAAAGTTGGAGAAACTTCTGATACTGTAAGTCTAATTCTCGGTTCCGGATCAGGCCGAACGGCGCGTCCGCTGGATGTATCCACGCGCTCTCGTCGATGACACTTGTGAAGTTTAACGGGTTCTCCGCCGTGTAGAATTTATAGGCCGCCCGTAGTGATAGTAACGGGGGCGGGAGGGGCATCTTTCATTGAAAAACATCAGCAGGCGCGCGCGCCTCGGACGTGTGGCGTGACGTCACGCAGTTGGCGCGCTGCGCGGGTCACAGAAAATGCGTAAAGACCTTCACGACTCGGAGCGAAGATCATATAACATTCTAGTATGTTAGTAATAATTATATTAACTTATTATATTATATTACAATACATTACATTATATTATGTTATATTATATGAATTTACAGTATATTAAAATGCATGATTATGAATGCACGCAAGGACACACAAACAAATGTACAGCATTATTATATTATGTTGCAAATGTGTTTGTTTGAGCGTGCGTGCGTGCGCGTGTGTGTGTGTGTGCACAAAAATGCATTTATAGAATAGAAAAAATTATACACTCACGTAAAAGCAAGTTTTATTTAAAAGTAAATGTAAACTAAAAAGGTTTGTGTAATAATAGTTGGGCTTAAAAAGTACATTTTTGGAGGTGTGAGTCCGTATAGCATTACGTTAAAATCGTTATTAAATAATCATTTTTAACTATTGGTTTTTAATGTATTTATTATACAGAAACATTATTTGTGTTGATTATTTTTTAAATAATTAACATAAACTAACAAAATAAAAATAAAAACATATACACAAATAAATAAATAATGTTTTTTTTGTATAGGTTTTGCCCCGCCATGTCAGAGTTTTGCTCGACGTGATTCACTTCAGTCACTCGTTCGCTTCTCCTGTCACTTCCACCCACTTTCCCCGGATCCCACACCCGACTAAACGTGCGCCCACTCGGCCGCCACCTCCATCACCTCGCCCTGCTTCCTCTCTCTCTCTCTCTCTCTCTCTCTCTCTCTCTCTCTCTCTCTCCCCGGTGAATCACCTGTGATTTCTGCTCATTATCAGTCTTGTGTGTTCGGATCTTTGATCCCGCGCTGTTCTCTTTCTCCCATCTTCACCTGATCATCCCGCTTCACACAAACACAAGTTACACCTAATCTCAAGAAAGACAGTAAAAATTTAGCAAAAAAGAAAAGGATTTATCATTCTTATATCTATCTATTCTATCTATATCGGTCTGTCTATCTATCTATCCATCCATCCATCTACCCATCCATCCATCCATCCATATATATATATATGTGTGTGTGTGTGTGTGTGTGTGTGTGTGTGTGTGTTTGTGTGTGTGTCTGCCTATCTATCTATTAACAATCCATCCATCCGTCAGTCCGTCCATCTATGTATCTTCGCTCTCTCTTTACCCTCTCTCTCTCTCTCTCTCTCTCCTGATCCTGATTGGTTGGGACTCTTTATGAGTTGCATTTTTCAGTATATTCAAGTTTAGTTTGTTAAAATAAATGTCATGTTTAAATGTCATGTTTAGTTCACATTTTTAAACTCCATTGTTTCTATTTTTTAAAGGATTTTTTTAAACTTAGTAAAATTAAGTGAAATTGAGACAACTGTTTTCAAGAAAAAATGAAATTTTACTCCATTAATAAAAGCAGCAGCACCCCCTCCACCCCCCTCACACACACACACATACACACTCGCACACACATACTCACACCCACATGCACACACACCCACACACACACACACACACCCTGAAGCAACAGAAGCAGCCATTGATTCCATCGCACGCTGAGCATAATTATCCTTGTGAATTAAATATGATATAGTAGCACGTCATTGAGGGATCTTCTGAGCTTCATCTTCATCTCTCTCTCTCTCTCTCTCTCTCTCTCTCTCGATTTCTTGCTTTTCTTTGCCCTACTTACACAGCACGATGTCTTGCATTGAGTCTCAATCCATTTTTCTTCACATCTTACATCTTAACACTCTCTCTTTGCATCTCTTATTCATACTTGTGATTTTATCTGACGCGATACTTTACAGAGACAGGCACTGCAGTACAGTTTAACAGCGAGACAACGGCCCTTTCTCTGGAATCCCAAGCCACGAGAGAGATAGAGTGATAGAATTTGAGGCAGAAATGTGGAAAGAGGGATACAAACAAAAGGCAGAAAGACGAAATTGTCCATAATTAGAAGAAGCGAGAAAAGCAAAGAAAGAAGAAAAAAAAAGAAGAAAGAGATTTTCAGAACAATTTTCAGTGAGAAATGAAAGAAAAGAAAAAGAGTGATTGTAGCAAATGGAAAGACAGACAGAGAGACAGACAGACGGATGGATGGATGGATGGATGGATGGATGGATGGATGGATGGATGGATGGATGGATGGATGGATGGATGGATAGATAGATAGATAGATAGATAGATAGATAGATAGATAGATAGTCATAAGGAGAGAACTAAAAACACGGGAAAAATTGCCTAGATTAAAGAGGAAGAAATAGAAGAAAACAAAAGACAAGTAACAATTGCCTTAAAGTTAAAGAGAGAGGGAGATAAATTGGCAAAAAGAGAGGCCGAGCAACAACAACAACAAAAAACGCAATTCCAAAAGAAAAAGGAACGACAGAAAGAAATAATAGATGGAAAGATGAAGGCCAGAAAGTGAGAAAGCAAAATAAGAATGTATTTTGGGTGGCATGGAGAGAAAAAAAGATAGAGAGAGAGGGGGAGAGTGAGAGAGAGACAGAGAGAGAGGGGGAGAGAGAGAGATAGGGAGAGAGAGAGAGAGAGAGAAAGGGAGAGGGAGAGAGAGAAAGGGAGAGAGAGAGAGAGAGAGACTGTGATCGCCCGGATCCCACCGTGCAGCATCAGCATCCGTCTCTGCGGGGCTCAGCATCCACCTGCAGCGTCCTGCCTCCTCCTCTATCAGTCAGTCATCAGTATTCTCCCTCCATCTCTCCCTCTCACGCTCACTCGTTCCCCCACTATCAGTCGTGACATAAATTCAGCGGCGGCGAGGCTTTCCTCTGACAGATATGGTGCAATATGCCTGGTGGTGCAGAGTAAATCAGAAAGGCATTGACTCGGTGGTGTAACGTGTCAAGCTGAATGAAATCATGTAAACATCCTCTGTGTCATCAGCGTATAGTGATGAATAATGAATACATCTTCATAATGCATTAACAATCCTCGGACAGGTTTGTTCCCTCTTTCGTTTTGAAAATACTAATTTTCCTGTAGAAATAAGGCCTAGCAAGAATCTCAAGCCGTCTTGAAATATAACAGCAACCCTGAAAATAAGACCTAGCAAGAAACTTAAGCGTACTACATGGAACATGAAAATATTATTGTATATATCTCACGCAGGTATGGCAGAAATACAACGCGTTATATATCTCTATAATTGGATGGACTTTGTATTGTTAATTACGTATTCGTTTTAAAAAAGATTTCACTTTTTGTAGATTGAACAGTACTCTTTAACACTACACAGTGTTAACCACTGCACCACTACACAGAGAGGAATACTACCCAGTGTTAAACAATATCACAGTTGAACACTACACAGTGTTGAACCACAGGGTTTAAAACTACATAGAGTTGAACACTACACAGTGTTGAACACTACTTAGAGTTGAGCCACAGTGCTGAACACTACACTGAGAAGAACACCACACAGAGTTGAACACTACACAGAGTTGAACACTACACAGTGCTGAACACTACACTGAGAAGAACACCACACAGAGTTGAACACTACACAGTGCTGAACACTACACTGAGAAGAACACCACACAGAGTTGAACACTACACAGTGCTGAACACTACACAGTGCTGAACACTACACAGAGTTGAACACTACACAGAGTTGATCCCTCAGAGTTGAACACTACACTGAGAAGAACACCACACAGAGTTGAACACTACACAGTGCTGAACACTACACTGAGAAGAACACCACACAGAGTTGAACACTACACAGAGTTGAACACTACACAGTGCTGAACACTACACAGAGTTGAACACTACACAGAGTTGATCCCTCAGAGTTGAACACTACACTGAGAAGAACACCACACAGAGTTGAACACTACACAGAGTTGAACACTACACAGTGCTGAACACTACACAGAGTTGAACACTACACAGAGTTGATCCCTCAGAGTTGAACACTACACTGAGAAGAACACCACACAAAGTTGAACACTACACAGAGTTGAACACTACACAGTGCTGAACACTACACCGTGCTGAACACTACACTGAGTTGATCCATCAGAGTTGAACACGACCCTCAAAACAACAGCAAGGCTTTTATACTCCAGTACAAAACTAAAAACTACAAATTATTTGTACACATAATTTTAAATAATAACAATGTTCTGTGATTTGTTGTGTTCTTTGTGCAGTTTTCTTTTTATAAAACACTGCTGTGTGTTTTCTGCAATTCAAGTGACACTCAATTTGACGTAGTGCTGAGGCTTTTTTTTTGATGATCATTCTTTGTATTTTTTTATGTGATTCATAATTTTTTTGAAGTTTCATAATTTTCACTTTCAATCGGCAGTAAAAAGAAAAGACACACACTGGTCACCGACTTCAGCGAGTCCATGAACGAATTTGTTCATTTTTAATTGACTATGCATAATTTGCAAATTTGCTCCTACAAGCAGATTTGTTCTCACAAAAGCCGAGAACTGTTGTTCAGATGAGACTGAGCGTAGTGGATGCGTTCACCATGTTATACATTTACATTTACAGTACAAAAATTGCTTCTTAACATTATTTTAAATTCTTTTTTTGTTTTATTTTCCTTTTTGTGTGGTCGCATCATGCCTGAACATGTGCCTAACCAGTTATTTTTTTTTTTTTTTTTTTTGTATTGTACTCACTTTTTGTATTTTTACTTTTTTGGATTGTATTTTTATCTTGATAATTTTGTATTTTATTCATAGTTCATATTGTGTCCTTATATCTACTGTATTTTATTGTATTTCTAGTCTTTATTTTTATTTTATTGTATTTCCACCATCCCAATGTTAAAATGCTGGAACGATCAAAACACATTTCACTACGTTATTAATGTTGTACCACGTTTAATGTGGTCATAAAAATTTGAATTTACATGGATAGTGGGAAAGAACGAAACAATTGTATTATTATTATTATTATTATTATTATTATTATTATTATTATTATTATGTTGTGGTTTTATGTTTTTATGGTTTGTTATGTATACATGTTTAAATAAATAAATACAAATTCTCGTCAGATACAGTAAACATGCTCGTTCTTTAAATGGGGAATTAATTATTCAATATTATGGGCGGGGCCAAGTTTCTGCCTTTACAAGCTGAAAGACACAGTAAGACATTCCAAATTCCATCCTGTGTATTAACGTTTTACGCTGCATTTTCAGCACTTCTAGCGTATTTTTCTCCACGCATTTCTCGACATGACGTCCCCGGCTCTCAGAAAGAGATAATCCTGGTCCGGCGTAGGTGTTTTTGACTTGTCTCATGGAACAGACAGCATTTTCTGGGGGGAAAAAATGTAATAAATAAAAGAAAAAAAATTCTAATGACTCATTGCCTAACTACAGAAACCTTTAAACTGAGTCATTCGATGAGTGGTGAAATGGCAGTAAGCGATGAAGAGCGATCAGACTGGGAAATGCTGTTTTGCTAGATGCATCACTGAAAAAGCTGCTGTGGTGAAACGATAATAATAATAATATTGAGTTTTTTAAAAGGTTTGGCAGAATGCGTCACTGGTAAAAAGAGAGAGAGATAGAGAAAGAGACAGAGAGAGAGAAAGAGAGAGAGGAACAAAGGAACAGAGGAAATAGATAGAGAGAGAGAGAGACAGAGGAGATTGAGAAAGAGAGACAGATGGACAGACAGACAGAGAGAGAAGAACAGACGAGATAGATAGAGAGAGAAACAAGAGAAAGAGAGAGAGACAGACAGACAGAGAGTGAGAGGAACAGATGAGATAGAGAGATAGACAGATAGTTAGAGAGAGAAGAACAGAGGAGAGAGGGACAGAGACAGAGAGAAGAACAGAGGAGATAGAGAGAGAGATAGAGAGAGAAGAACAGACGAGAGAGACAGAAAGAACAGAGGCGATATAGAGACAGAGAGAAGAACAGAAGAGATAGAGAGAGAGAAGAAGAACAGAGGAGATAGACTCTGGGATATCACAGACAGACACAGACACAAAGTTGAGAGAGAGAGAATAGAGAAGAAAAAGAGAGACAGAGAGAGAGAGAGAGACTAAAGAGAGAGACGGAGAGATGGAGAGAGAGAGAAAAGAACAGAGTAGATAGAGAGAGAGAAGAACAGAGTAGATCGAGAGAGAGAGTAGAACAGAGTAGAGAGAGAGAAGAACAGAGTAGATCGAGAGAGAGAGTAGAACAGAGTAGAGAGAGAGAAGAACAGAGTAGATCGAGAGAGAGAGTAGAACAGAGTAGAGAGAGAGAAGAACAGAGTAGATTGAGAGAGAGAGTAGAACAGAGTAGATAGAGAGAGAGAGAGAAGAACAGAGTAGATCGAGAGAGAGAGTAGAACAGAGTATAGAGAGAGAGGGAAGAACAGAGTAGATAGAGAGAGAGTAGAACAGAGTAGATAGAGATAGATAGATAGAGAGAGAGAAGAACAGAGTAGATAGAGAGAGAGAGAAGAACAGAGTAGATAGAGAGAGAGAGTGTAGAACAGAGGAGATAGAGAACGAAAGAGGGAACAAACCTGTCCGAGGATTGTTAATGCATTATGAAGATGTATTCATTATTCATCACTATACGCTGATGACACAGAGGATGTTTACATGATTTCATTCAGCTTGACACGTTACACCACCGAGTCAATGCCTTTCTGATTTACTCTGCACCACCAGGCATATTGCACCATATCTGTCAGAGGAAAGCCTCGCCGCCGCTGAATTTATGTCACGACTGATAGTGGGGGAACGAGTGAGCGTGAGAGGGAGAGATGGAGGGAGAATACTGATGACTGACTGATAGAGGAG
>MU204293.1:1016334-1030634 GCA_017309775.1 Paedocypris sp. Pulau Singkep | reverse complement strand
CTCTCTTGCTGTTTCTGTCTTTGTCTCTGTTTATGTATCTGTTTGTTTTGTGCTTGTTATTAGAGGTGTAAAGTACTTGAGTAAATGGACTCTGTTAATTTACTTAAGTTTGTTTTTCTCCTATTCTGTACTTGCACAGAGTATAAGCTGAGTATAAAAAAAATATTATATATCTACTACATTTCTGATAGAGTATCTGTGTTTTTTACTCCACTACATTTGAATGTACACTTGTCTTTACTCGTTACATTGTGATTGTGTGCGATAAGCCGCCATAGATTTATACCGCGGTTAATTTCTCGAGGAGACGGGGCAATTTTCCAACACAATAAACGCTTTTAGAAATGAATCATCAAAATTACGGAATACAATTGAGGTGAGAGTCTATTTATGTTAATTTAAAGTGAAAGTTTGTCAAGTTAAGCTTTACAGACAGTCCCTGGCATTACAATGGTATTGTAAGCATAAATAAAATAATGAAACCTTGTGAATAAAAAGTCTGTTTGTTTGTTTCTTGGTGGGTTTTCTTGGCCTACATTTAGTGCGAGTAAAATACTTGAGTTCTTTAAAAATTGGATACTTTGCTACTTTAAATCAAGTCTTTTTTTTTAAATTAGAGACTCGTTACTTTTTTACAGTAAGTATCTGTACTTTTACTCAAGTATAGTGGTCAGGTACTCTTTACCCCTCTGTTTATTTATAGGACGTACGTATTTATTTTTACACCTCACTTTTCACGGACTTGATTGATAAACACTTTGAGAAAGACTCACTTCCTGTCACTTTCTCAGTCTGGCTCTTTCGAGATCTCCGCAACCATGGGCATCATCATAAAACTCATTGCCATAAAAACCCGGCAGCGGAGTTTCAGGAAGCCACTAAAGGAATTAGCAGGTGATTTGTTTAATAAACAGCGTTTTGGATTGAAGTGAACAAAGGCCTTGTGTATACAGCCACTGGCGTGTGTGTATAAGTGAGAGAAACACTCTTATCGCTCTGTTAGTGCTTTAGGAGATTTATGGCGGCTTGGATGGTGCTACTGTACCTTTCTCCATCACGTACCTTTATTTATGTGAGCATATTCACATTTACGGTGGCTGCGGTTTGTCATTTCTGGATGGCCGGGCCACGCGACTTCTGTCTGATGATGCTCGGCCTTGTTTGGCGAGGGTCCAGTGCCCACTTGTTCTCTCTGGTTTATATGAAGAAGCTCCTGAGGGTGGTCTGATGTTTTAACACCAGCTCAAACTGACACGTTTGTTTAACATTATTTACCCTCGCTCACTACACAGAGTCGGTCAGGAATGAATGGGATAGGGATTGGAACTCGGACAACCTTTGGTCAATGTAATTAAAACAATTACGCTGAGGAAATTTCAAGACAATTAAGTTGAGTTTGGTTTTAATAAATGGGTTAAAATGAACAATTTCCGACCTATTGAATTACTGACATAATTAATCATTAATATTATTTGTATATATTATATTTCATATCATAAATATTATAATTAATATAAATCATCTTTTTTATGCCTTAATGTTGAGTAAAAAAAAGCTTCACCCAGTTGTATTGTTTATTCACAATGTAATGTAATTTATAAATAATAAATAATTATAAATAATATTGGATTTAAATATAAATAAATAATTGGATTTTACAAGTTTGTTTGCTGTTGGGTGTAATTGATAATTTTTTTTTTCTTTCAGTTTAAATTAAATATAAGGAAAAACTGTAATCTATCGTTTTTCTATAAAGAAAAGAAAAGCTGATAATGAGAATTTCCATTATTTAAATTCCGAAGTGTGAAGTACCTGTGTAAGTAGATTTTGTTTCTTTACTTAAGTATCTTTTCTGCTACTTTGTACTTGTACTGAGTATAAAACAAATACAAAATAACTTTTACTCTCAACTCCACTACATTTATGATGGAGTAGCTGTGCTTTTTACTCCACTACTTTGTAATGGACACGTGTCGTTACTCGTTACATCGTGATTATGCGCGACAATTTAATTTCTCGTGCAGACGAGGCAATGATCCAACAAAAACAAGCGCTTTTAGAAATGCATCGTCAGATTTGCGTGACAAAGTTGAGGTAAGATTGCATTTAATGTCAATTAAACTATATAGATCTTCCCTGACATTACAATGGCAATGTACATATATGTAGTACAATAAAAACTTTTGAATAAAGTTTGTTTTTCACGTGGCTTATTGTTTTTTTTAGCCCACATTTAGTGCGACTAAAATACTCAAGTTATTTTAAAACGGGATACTTTGCTACTTTTACTCAAGTCTTTTTTTAAAATTGGTGGCTCGTTACTTCTAATGGAGTCGTTTTAACAGTAAGCATCCGTACTTTTACTCAAGTATGGTTGTCTGGTACTCTTTACACCTCTGTTTAAATTACATGTATAACCGAAAATTACACATTCTCTACTAGTTTAGTGTGATTCATAACTTGTTTCTTTCCAGTTGAGAGAATTCAGCACGGGTGAAATAACAACGTCTGGAAAGCATTACCGTTTAAACAAATCCACTTGATTAAAATCCTCTTGCTCTCATTTCCCTGGAACAATTATTCCGAGCTCCGCCAGCAGATGGCAGGCTCCTCCTTCCTCTGAACCCACTTCCTGTGCGGACCACCGAGCTTCACTATGATGCCTCGTCTGTAGCCCATGACACGTCCAGTTATCACCAAACACTGACTCCCAGCACCGATTACCCCTCATCCCTCCTCATCCCTCCTTTCTCTTTTCTCGGCAGTGTTTCTGCTGTCTTGGGCGTGTGGTGACTATGTCAGCGAGCTCTTCCGACCAATAGCGCGGCTCCGTTGGGCTAGTGTGGGCCGAGGGGCCATGAGAAAGACTCAACCCTGTCGCCCTCAAACCCAGCTGCCTTCTGCTGCTCTCGCTCCGAGCGCCGCTCCGGCACACACACAGCAATAACATTTAAAGGATAGATTCTTGATAGGATGCTTTTCCTTTCTGGCCCACTAAAGCGGCCGGATGGTTTGTTTTTCTTCCTATTTTAGGACGGTTTTAAAGGCTGTGTACTAGGGGTGGGCGATATAAGTGAAAATACAAATCACTCTTAAGTGTCCTGACGATATTGGTATTATATTACGGGGGAGGGGTCATATTAATTACATTATTTGTACACAAAATCTGTATTGTAACTTTATTTTATGGAAATTAGATGCTTGGGGTAACCTGGGGGTAAGCATCTGCCATTTTTAATACAGCATGTCTTTTAAAAGTAGTAGCCCTGGTGTTTATTCGAAAATTGAGAGAGAGAGAGAGAGAGAGAGATAGAGAGAGAGAGAGAGAGAGAGAGAGAGAGAGAGAGAGAGAGAGATTGACTGTGAGAGACAGAGAGAAAAAGACAGAAAGAAACAGAGAGAGCAAGACAGAGACAGACAGAAAGAAACAGAGAGAGACAGACAGAAAGAGAGAGAGAGAAACAGAGACAGAGGGAGACAGAGAGAAACAAAGAGCGAGAGAGACAGACAGAAAGAAAGAAAGAGTGAGACAGAGAGAGAGAGACAGACAGACAGAGAAAGAAAGAGAGAGAGAGGGCGACAGAAAGAGACAGACAGACAGATAGAGAGAAAGAGAGACGGAGAGAGAAACAGAGAGAGACAGACAGAAAGAAAGAAAGAAAGAGAGAGAGAGAGAAACAGAGAGGGCAAGAGGCAGACAGACAGAAACAGAGAGACAGACAGAGAGAGAGAGAGAGAGAGAGAGAGAGAGAGAGAGTTTACGTTGTCACACTTTCTTTCTCTCTTGCTCTCCCTCTTGCGCACTCGACTAAGTGTGCGTCAGAATTGGATTGTTGCGTGAAACAAACGTTTACAAACAACTTTAATACAAAAGTTTAAATAAGCAGAAACAAAAGCGCGCCTTTACGGTTCTCTTTCTTAGTACAGCCGCTCTTAAAGACACAGTACACAGACATCTGCTCACAGGTGTGATCAATTAGTTTCTGCTTTGGATTAGCAATGTCTCAGTGTGATAATTAAAAGTTGTAACGAAACAAACGTGTTACACTGCATTAAGGTGTTTATATACTGTACATGTATACACATTTAATTCATAAATGTGTCATGGTTTCCACGATATTGAAAAATATATATATATCGTGGCACAACTCAAGACCGGTTTTCGCGTTAATACCGGTTTACCACCCACCCCTACTACCCCTATGTTTTTAGCAGTGGCTTCTGTTTAAACTCAGATTCAGTGGAATTATTAATTGTGTAAAAACAGAAGGTGGAAGGTTTCGGTCTGAGTGTGTTGGTGCCATGACCTGCTTGTGAACTTTTCACCCGAGTGTGTTGAGCCGAAGCTGCTGCCACCGCAGGCAGAAGTGAAACCCATGTGGGGGTTTGCTCTGTGCCTTCTGTACCCACGAATTGTTGAATTGCGAGGCGCTTCCTGTTTGCTTCTGCGTTTTTTCCACTTCTCTCGGGCTCGTCTGATGCGCCGTGGCTTTGTAGACCGCATCAGCAGACTCGCACGATGAAAGACGGGCAGGTCGGCACGTACGCGACCGTCTTTTGACACCAACTTTTTGGACACTTCTGCATTCACATCTGAAGCCTCGCTTGATGAAAACTAGACCGTGAGAACATCATATTCCGCTCGCATCAGTATTTATAGTGTGACAGGAAGTTTGTTTGCACTTTTCTGCCCCGTGTATTGCTTGGGCATTTCATTTTTTTGCGGCTGAGCACTTCCCCAATTGGTTTTAATACTGTCGTTGTCAGTCTTGCTTTATTCCAAGTGTCAATTCAATCTATGCAATTTAGATATGCATAAGCAGAATGTGGCAAAACGTATTAAAACCACGAATAGTCCACTAATGCTACAGTGGTCTGCAATTATCCAATCTAGAGAAGACATAGACACACAGTGACCTACACAATCCCGGAGCAGTGGGAAGCTTTAAGATGTGTGTTGGGGGGTAAGTGCCTTGATCATGGACACTTCTGTTGTGACAACCTGTCGGTCTTCTCATTAACACCTGTGTTATTTTGGGTCCAAGTCCAACTCTCTAACCACTAGACCACAATTTGCAAGAAACTTCCCAGAAGAAGCTACAAGTTGCTGAGACTTCACAACGAATGGAAGTTTGGCTTGTGTACTCGAAACTTTTCCCCCAAATGTTGAACTCTCTGACAAGGTGGCACATTGGTCTGGGGCATAGAAGTTCCCGGGTTCAAGTCCTGGTAAATCCCAAATTCCAGGGCAGTTGAGGCACAGTGGCAAATGGTTGGACTTGTGGCCGAATTGCAGGTTTGAATTCTAGACCTGAGGTTCTACAAGTGTTCTTGAGCAAGACACTGAATCCAAAGGAGCGTCATCCGCACGTATAGTGAACAACACACACACAAGGCAGGAGCAGTAGGCAGCCTTAAGCCGTAGTGGTTAGTGTTTTGATCAAGAACCTCTGAGGAACCTCTGACCTTCTAATTGCAAGTCCAACTCTCTGAACATTGGGCCACCACTGCTTCACTTTAAATCTTCATGTGCACTTCTCACACAATAGTACCCATAATATTGACGTGTGAAGAGTGTGTGGATCACCAGATCGATCAAAACTCAGAACATGTTCACAGCTAAGACACATTTTCTGAAGAACTGTCAAGATTGTTCAAGCAACCGGTTCAGATTTCTTTCCAGTCATGTGACCTTTGCACCGACTCTGTCCTGTCATTCTGCACCTTGGCGTAATAGTTTGCATCGTAAGAGTCTCACAGTAGAACCAAAAAAGTCTAGAGATTATAGTCAGTCAGTGTTGCGCAAAACTCTTTTGGATGTCAACCAACTTTGCAGAATTGTGACATTCAGGAGTGTTGCCAGATATTTTTTTTTACGTTGTACACCCCTGTCATGTAATGCCACTTTGGTTCCCGTCGACAAAACTGCTCACTTTCATCGCGTCAGCGTTTGGTTTTCACTGGGCCTCTTAGAGTCTTGAGAAAATCACAGTGTGAGAAAGGGAGAACTTGAGTAGCAGAGTGAGTAAGCCGGGGGTAGTTTTTTGTCATGGCAGAACTTTTTCCTCACACGGTTTCTTTTCTTTCTTATTTTTTTTTTGTCTTAGTGTGAACTTTGATGCAAAGGACACCAGTGTGTGTTTGAGAGCAAAAGAGAGATAGGGAGGAAGTCGACTGCTATCCTTTCTCTTTGTGCACAGTTGAGTTGAGCATGATTCACTGATGAAGTTTCCATTGTGGGGCCTTGAGAGAGCTGCTGCCAATGTCAACGGCCCCCTCCCCATCCGAGAGTGATGCATGCTGGGAGACGACCGGACTCTTTATGTGGGTGGCAGTGCCCGAGGGGTCTGTGTGGTGATGCTGTGGGTAGGGGAGCATTTCTGGGTGAGGCTGGTTGTTTGTGTGTGCGTGTGTGGGTGGCAGATCCCCTCTGACAGATGCCACAGTCCAGACTCTCATCACAGGAAGTCATTCATATTCCTATTTGCTTATCGCTGGCCCACTGCGGGCTCGTGTGCTGGAGTTGACCTCTGTCTGACAGGACACAAGCAGCACTTCCTCTCGGGTTCCAGCTGTACCTGCCACTCCTTTCCCAGAATCCCACGCTCATAACTCGCCTTTAATCGGTTTCTAATTGGTTGTCAGTGGTTCCCCCCATCCTATCCAACCAGTTACGTTGAGTTTTAACTTTTTGGTAACCATTATAGTGTACACTACCGTTCAATAGTTTGGGGTCGAATCTTCATTTCTAAGAACAAGGATAGACTGTCGAGTTTTATGAAAGTTCTCTATTTCTGGCCATTTTGAGCACTTTATTGACCCACAAATGTGATGCTTGAGATTCTCAACTGGCTCATAGGAAGGTCAGTTTTATAGCTTTTTTTAACCAGCTAAAGAGTTTCCAGCAGTGTCACATCCATGTCACATCCATTATCCTTCTGACACTATTAGCAAACACGTTGTACCTTTAAAACACTGGAGTGACAGTTGCTGGAAACGGGCCTCTATACACTTGTATGGATATTGCACCACAAACCAGACATTTACAGCTAGAATAGTTATTCACAGCTAAATAGTTATTTTATTCTATTTACTAGAATATAAACTAGAATTTATACTTATATTTACTAGAATAATAAACAAGATTTTTTAAAATAGTGTATATCTGATTAGTTTAGAGTTATTTCCATTGACAAAAACAGTGCTTTGCTTTAAAAAATAAGGACATTTCAAAGTGACCCCAAACTTTTCAACGGTAGTGCATATAATAAAATAGCTATTCTGGAGTAAAAAAAAAGTAGGCTCCCATTTAGGTCTGCACAACACTTAAGTACGCATTTGCCCCCCTACTGCATCTGCCCCTACCTTATTTTAAGACTCATTTGGTAAAACTGTCATGAACCTAAGCATGCCGTTTTAAAGTTTCTAGTGTTTCTAGTGAGGGAGATGCCCAGGTCTTGTTTAGAAACTACCTTTCACATGGCATCTTCTCTAACTACTTATTCCCTTATTCTACTTTTGGTCCAGAGGTAGGGGACGAGATTGCTAATTCGAATCCCCCTCTGGCAGGTTCTGCAGCTGAGTGTCTTTGGGCAAGTACAAACCGCCATATGCCCCCCAAGTACCATGGCTTATGCCCCCCAAGTACCACGGCCTCCCACTGCTCCGGTTTTCTTCGAGATGACATCAAGACTCATCAAGAGGTTGGTTTCAATGTTTCAGAGTTGCCAGATACTTACACAGATACTTACAGATACTTTCAGAGTTGACTAGATACTTACAAACTTCACAGGTTCAGTTGGAGTACTTAATCTATTTAAGGCAACTGAGATGCACGTGTATTGAAGAACAGTAAGGGTCGAATTTCATATTTCATCTTGTTTTAGGGCAATAGTGGTATGGCTACTGCTGAGTTCCCTTACAAGCCTCAAGTAGTCTTCAAGTAAATTGTATTTTTTTGTATTCTAATTTGCCTATGGTCTGTTTGCCCACTATGGCCTGTTTTCCTTCACATATGGAGTCTAGACCCCTGCAGCCTGTTTCCTCTTCCCAGAGCATGGGAATCCTGATCTCTCTCCTCCCACCATCCCGCTTTCCCTCCTCTTCTCCCCACCATGCCCTTGTCCTCTATCTTACCTCCTCTTCACCCTCTCCCACCTCGTCCATGTCACATCCCTGTGGTACCCCACCATCCTCCCGTTTATGCATGTCTGTCTTAATTCCACATTCTCTCCCTATTTCCTGCCTCGCTTTATCCATCTGTGCCCAATTTACCCCAGGCCAGGTCTGTTTTTTTTTCCTTGGTAATTTGTTTTTGATTCCCGAAAATTAGAAAACCATCGTTCGCCCGCTGCCTTTTCGCACACACTCGCCTTTAAACAAGCACGCATGGGTGAACTCGCAGACGCAAACACACACTCTACCTACACACACATTTTTATTGTATTATTCTATAAAAGTTCCTATAAATCACTGGTTATTAATCGGCCCCAGACGGCCCTGCCTCCCTCTCTCCCCCTCTTCTCTCCCGCACAAACACAGACCAGATGCAAAGGAAATGGGATGGCAAGAAGGGCACCCAGGAGACAAACCATGCCTTTTTCTTCTTCTTCTTCTTATTCGTCTGTTGTTGTTTTTTTTCTTCCTCCTCATATTCTCCTATTCTTCTGCTGTCTTTTTTCCATGTATGTAGGAATGCCCAAGACAGTGAAGGAATAAAGTTTAAAGTAAGGTTTAGTGGGGACAAAGCTTAAATAATAAATATAAATCTCACACTCCTGCCAAAGTTCCCGGTGTGTGGGATCAGGGTTAAACGTCCATCCTCTCTTGTTGGAAACAAATGAGAGTCTGATTTCGGGACGTCCTGAGTCTTGTTTAATGAGCACACAAACAGAGACCATACAAATACACATTTTCACATTTAGGCGAGAAATAAAAAATGGTTGTAAATGCAGGTTGCAATTTTCCCCTAAACGGGCTGCTCTCTATCAGATGATCCCGACTATGAAATTCCGTCAAGATCTGCAGTTTAACATGTCAGTCACATGTGGTGTCTCCGTGGAGCAACTTGTAGCAATGTGACGTCACTTTACTAATAAACACAGTCATTCTTTGTCGCTTAAGTGACTTTGTGAAAACTAGTGGGAAAAGAAAAGGTAGACCTCTCTCTACATGGGGTTTCAATCCTGACAGGAAACCAACTCAAGTGATCCCCCAAATAGGTCTGATCATAAAGCAAGTGTTTGCTAAGTGTTATTGTTTAACGTTTAATAGCACCTGCATAATTGCGTCAGAAGACAAGCTACTTTTCTGTGAATAAGTTTACTTAAAACCGAAGCATCTCTTTTCAGTGTCGTTTTTGGCAACTTTCCAACATTAGCAAATTCACATTTTTTTGTGCAAGAAAACTACACAATTAATTTAACTACAAAATAAACACTTGCCACAAAAAAGCGTAACTTTTTACAGGATGCTCTTCAATCGTAAACAAAGTAATACTACTTTGTTACTTTACTTGTTTGGCTTTTTAAATTTAAATTAGGCTTTTACTTTTCTAGAGTAATTCTTTTTCAGCTTACTTTTTACTTCTACTTCTTATTTTTTTAAGCAAATATCTGTACTTTCTTCTTGTTACTATTTCCAAAATTACCGTGTTACTGTGATTTCATTTTGCTTAGTTTTATTTCCGTGTTGTCATCGGAAAAAAAAAAACATACAGATAAATCGCGCCATCTGTTTACGGGAAACTTTATTGTGGTTGGATGAGACTTAAAAGCCATATATTGCAGAGTTTCTGGAAATTTCAAATATAGCTGTGATATATGAATATTTTGGTAATTTAATTATCAATTAGTAATATCTGCTCTTAGTGATGGTTTATTGCATTGCATTTGACTTTACGTCATGGCGATACATTGAGTTGTTGGACTACCTCGAAGACCTGACGAAATCGGCCAGTGAGAAAGACACAGGAAGAGGCCCAAGAATTTGTCGGAGAAACAGGCTTAACATTATAATGTCTTGCCAAGCTCTGCAACATTGCGAAGGAGTTGAAAGAATTGCTGCAAGAGTTCTCTGCAATTCTGCAACAAAATCGATGAAGACTTGACTCCCTACAGGATGCTCTTCAATTGTAAAAAAAAAAACTTCCAATCACAATGTTCTTCAGCCTCGCAAAAATGAGCCAGTTCCTCCAGCTACTACGACGTTGAAAGAAATTGAAGTGTCCCAGGAAAAGAATAAAGACTTTCGTAAATATGGTGTCCTTAGTTCGCGGATTTTGAGCTTAATCGGTCGTGATCGGAACCTATCCACCAATAAACGATGGTTCACTGTAGTTCTATAATGGCATTTTTTTTTGCATTACTTTTATAAGTAAAAGTACTGTGGTACCTCTCTTAACGAAATTAATTCGTGCTGTCAGTAGTTTCGTTATATGGAAATTTTGTTATTATAAACTGCGTTTTGCATGTAAAAGCCCGAATCAGTTCAAAGGATCCGTAATTTCAGACAAAATGTTTATATAATTGATAAAATATTGGTAATACATGTAATTGAACATGCTACATAATAGGTAATGAAACGTATAAAGTGAGTTCTGTGTGACCAAAGTATAGATTACAGTAGGTTTTTCTTCTTTCAGATCGGACAGAAAACGGTGAGTATGTTTTGTATTTGTATTTACAATTCCTATGCCTTACGTTATAAGAAATAATTTCGTTAATAGAGACAATATTTTATTGACAAAAACTTTCGTTATATGGAATTTTCGTTAAGAGTGACATTCGTTAAGAGAGGTACCACTGTAGTTTTCGTATTAGTCATATTAGTCATTACTTATCAGTATTAGTAATAGTACTTTTACTCATCTTTTATGCCTTTCGTTATAGAAAATAATTTCGTTAATAGGGACGATACTTTATTGACCAAACTTTTGTTATATGGAATTTTTGTTAAGAGAGGTACCACTGAATTTTTTTTATTTTTTGTACATATTAGTCATTAGTTATCCGTATTATTAACAGTACTTTTAATCGTCTTTTACGTCTACATACGTAACGTAGGCGACTACTTTTGACAGCACAGCTAGTTTCTCGCTTTACCAGACTCGGCAACCAAAGAAGCCCGTTGGCTCGGTGATGACTTCACTGTTTCCTCCATCTACACTCTCTGATCACTCCACAAATGAGACTTCTGTCAGCAGCAACCCCTGTCAGTCACAATGGAAGGTTTGTGAACTCCCGCATAGGGAGAGGAAACAAGTGGAACTGGACTTTTCCGTCCCAGCTCCCATTTGTCAGCCTAAAGCCGACTAGCACATTCCCTGTGTAGTGTGCACTCCGAGCACCAGAAAATGTGAGAAATGTGCGCCTTGGCCGAGGGGACGGCGGGGGGAGTGCTGGTTTTCAGGCACGCAGGGACAGCCTGTAGAGTTCTGCCAAAAGTAACATGGCTGGATGCTCATGGAAATGGAGAGGAAGAAGGGAGGCTGGGCTGCAGAGTTTACCGGGGTTCCTCAGGGCTCTACCTTAGGCCTTTGCCCGGAGACAAATGGGGTGTAAATGGAGTCTTTCCCATGCAGTGCGATTTAGCTAGTGTCAGAAAAAGATCATTTCTCAAGCCCTTTTGTTGCCAGCCACAGGTCCAGCGACACTTTTTATCCCGTTTGGTGAAGCCAGACATGCGGATGTCTTGTGTCGGGATGTAGTTCGGGGCCGTTTTGATAATTTAGCAGCAGTTTCTGAACGGGTTACGCTTTTTGCTCTTCCAATGAATCACTTTTTAAGCGCTGCTGCTCTAAATTGTGCACATTGCGATGGAAATTCTCCGTTTTTCACACTGTGCAGCGCTTCCAGCTTTGAGTCATGTATTGTAAGGCATCATTTAACCCAAAAAAATAATATTTCTGGGACCATCTTCACGGTCTTCCAGATTTTTTTAATCCAAACATTGCATTTTATAACCTCGCATTGAGCAGACGCTTTCACCCAAATCAACTTTCACTCCATTACAATAAATCATTGAAACAATGTTGGGCTTTTCCTTGGAACCTACAGCTCGGTTTCTCCAAAGTAACATGTGTTTGCGAATCGAAAATATTGGCAGATTGTTGAGAACTACCGTATTTACGCATATATAAGCATCCTCTTTTTATTGGCCGATTTCAAAAATAAGCATAAATATAAGCGCCCATTTTCCGTATTTCAAGTTTGGAACAATCTCAAATAAACTTAAACACGTCATCTTTATGCCGCGGCGCGTGTGTGCGTCTATATAATGTTAAACAATGGTCCGTAGGCAGATGTGATATATAGTATACGTTTTTATTGGCTCATAAGAGACATTAGACACGCCGCGAGACTTAAGAGACAGAAAACCACTGGAAGAAAGTACGATTAAACTAAACATAGATAATAATACAACAATTTATTTTGGAATAGACACAATCAACAAGGAATAGACACAGTCAAAACGCTCGGTCGCTGCGCAGGGGATAAACAATATTTCGCTTTGGTGTCGAATAAACAGAGAGCTTGAAACAGGCCTGAGCTTGAAACAATTGCTCTGCGCAGGTGCGGAGTCTGAATGGAGAGCAACGGATCTTGGGAAGTGAAGTCCTGACCACTAGAATTGACTTTTTGTTATCTTATTCAAGAAAAAAGATATCAAAACGATACGAGTCACAAGTTAGGTTTGTTAAATAAAGAAGAGAATATTAACGTAATTGAACCAGAAACGTTAAAAAAAACAATACATTTTTTTTTTTCAAATCAGGGGGGTGCTTATATTCGCACTAATACGGTAATACTATTTCTAGGGATTTGAATCAGAGTTCATGCAAAACACAGGTGTCCAGCTCCAACCAGCTCCAGCACACTGGGATTTTCGTGATCTCAAAGATCTCGATAAGAACCATGTGTGGCGAATCAAGGTTAAAGCTGAAGTCTGTAGAACACTGGTCCTCTAGGAACCGAGTTTGACAGCTCTGGTGTAGAGACCACTGACTCTGTCGTATTGTCTGAGGGTTTGGTGGTTTGTTCTTCAGTTAAGGCCACGTCTCGAGGTCAAGTCCTACAGGCAACACTGACCACAGGCTTCCCTCCAAAAATGTAAATACGAATTTGGCAGAAGCATCTTCCCTTTCGATCTGTGGAGCGCTTGATAGTTCGAGCAATTGAAGGAGGAGAGAAAACAATCCTTCTGATTCCATATATGGACCTGTTTGGGCTCTGGCACCGCTCTTCCTGTCAGTTCCTTGTGCCGGGTCGGTCCCCTGTTAATCAGGACCCGCAAAGTATTTTACACCGCCTGTAACTACACAGATCTCACACACATCGGCCGGTCGCCGTTGATCACGAAACACACACCCAAACAAGCACATACTTGGCTCGCAGGAAAGACTTATCGGTTGCGAGGCCGACCTGCTGACACTCGAGCCATTTAGCAAAATCATCACCTCTCTCTGGCTCGTGTCTGAAATACCCTACAGTGCCCCCCCTGAACTTTGGATGCCCTCTGAGGAGGTGATGAGAAGAAGGAAATGCGGACGAAAAAGCAGAAACCTCACTACTTCTCGTTTTCCACAGCCCTTTCCTCCTCCGCCGGTATGTGTGGTTGTGTTTTTCGATGGTATTAGTCCAGAGTTGGTTGGTTTGCGGGTACTGGCCTGTGGTTTGGAGCGTAGATGGCTTGAGATTTCTCAGCTGCCACACTTAGACATGCTGGCACCAGTGGCCCAGGGTTCGTTCTTAGCATCATGCAGACCCCTGACTGGTGTTGGTTTATGGACCCCGTCCTCTGACTGAATGAGCGCTGTTGAATGCTGAGCTCTACATGCAGTTGTGGCTTAATGGTTGGTGAGATGGGCCTGTGACGGGGTCATGGGGTCATGGATTTGAGTTCTCATTCCAATTCTGGTTAAAAGTGACCATACTTGGCGAATAATCCTTTCTATAATTCTTATTTTGTCTTTTTCTTTCTTCTCTCTCTCTCTCTCTCTCTCTCTCTCTCCTTGTTGGTTCCTTGTGATAGTATTTTGTAGACATGCATCGTATTTTGTCTACATTTCCAGCTTTCTTCTTCATTTTCCTTTTGTTTTTTTCTTTCTTTCTTTCTTTCTTTCTTTCTTTCTTTCTTTCTTTCTTTCTTTCTTTCTTTCTTTCTTTCTTTCTTTCTTTCTTTCTTTCTTTCCTCCCTTCTCTCTTTCTAGTAATTGCTTGTGATAGTATTTGGCCATATTTTGTCTATATTTCTGGCTTCCTTCAATTTATTTTCTTTTGGTTCTCTCTCTCTCTCTCTCT
>MU204293.1:1003637-1016234 GCA_017309775.1 Paedocypris sp. Pulau Singkep | reverse complement strand
TCTCTCTCTCTCTCTCTCTCTCTCTCTCTCTCTCTCTCTCTCTCTCTCTCTCTCTCTCTCTCGTAATGTTGGTTCCTTGTGATAGTATTTGGCAGACATACATCATATTTTGGCTTTCTTCTTCATTTTTTTTTTCTTTTTCCTTTTGGTTATTTCTTTGTTTTATTATTCCCCAAAATCATAGTTTTCCGTGATTCCATAAAACCACACATAGTTTCTGTCTTGACTCACATATTTTGTTTCTTTATTTTTTATTATTTATAATTAATAATTTAATAAATAAAATACATAAAAATACTTTTATTCCCAATCAGCCTAATGGATTAAGAATAGGACGCTTGATAGAGGTGTTTTGCTGTGTTTCTGTAATGTACCGTAATTACATTTTATGTAAGATTAAGGTTAAGATAATCTGGGTTTTATTTTATTTATTTTTTTTTTTTAAGATTTAATGGTGTACGGTATTTTCAGTGTGTTGCAAGTGTGTCTGACAGTTCTATGTGAGTCTGGAAACTAAGTGTTGTTAGGAAGATTTACTTTGGGGTTACCAGCGGGTTGAGTGTGTGTGTGTGTGTGTGTCCATCTAGATCTGGACAACCCAGACCAGCCACAATACATACAAACGCATCAATGAGTCTGTTTAATTCTCTGATAATATATGAATGCATATTGCATTTTAATACCATATTTACATGAATATAAGCACCCCGAGAATATACAATTTTAGGCACAAAATATATTTTTTTATAAACTACGTTAATATTCTAAAATATATATATTTTTTATTTAACAAACCTATCTTGTGACTCGTGTCATGTTGATATCTTTTTGTTAGAATGATAGATAACAAAAAGTCACCTCTAGTGGTCAGGACTTCACTTCCCAAGATCCTTTGCTCTCCAGTCAGACACCGCACATCCGCAGAGCAATTGTTTCGAGTTCAGGCCTGTTTTAAGCTCTATGTTTATCCGACACCATAGCGAAGGATTATGTATCCCCCGAGCAGTGACCAAGCGTTTTGATTGTGTCTGTGTCCTTGGATTATGTTTTACTCCTTGCCCGTGTTCTTCATTTTCGACTGCTTCGACTCTTTCTGCGGGGACACATTTGACTCGTTTAAAGCCGGTTTTTTTTGTGAAGTTTATTTGTGATTGTTCCTGACATGAAATATGGAACAATGGGGGCTTATATTCATAAATCGGCGATTTCAAGCATTGTTTACGCATCGGAAATTCCAAAAAAAAAAAAATCTCAAAAAAACAAACAAAAAGGGGTGCTTATATTCACATAAATACAATGCATACATTTTTCATTAGCATGTCTGCATTAGCAGTTACTAACATAACCAGGGTCAAATCAGCCCCAGGGTCTGTTAGATAAATAACTGTCCAGCGCCCTGCCCTCTGGTCCAGATGTGAGGAGGATGCCAGCAGGATGAGCTGGCTGAGAGGAGGCTGATTACTTTGTCATGAGTCTGCGTCTTCAGGATGAGGAGGTGGGCTGACTTCCCGCAGCTGGTATTGTTCTCCGGACACTTTAACCCCCGGCTCACCAGTCCCACAGGCCGCTCTCCATCTTCCATCCTGGAGCTGGCAGCAAAGTCTGGGCACTCTCCACGCTGTTGGCTCCCACCCCGACAGGATGTGGAGCTCAGCGTTTGTGTGTGCATATGTGCTTTTGCTTTCTCGTTTTTTATTTCCTCTGATTTTGTGTCTTGGCTGACTCTTTTACCTCTCGTAGAATTTGGAAAGGCCGTGAGCTGTTTTTTTTTCTTTCTCTCTTTCGGTTTGTGTGTGTGTGTGTGACTTTCAGCGCACACTTTTCTCCCTCACTCTGTGCCTGCTGCGGCTTGGCGGTAATAGATTTCATATGTTGCCGAAGCTGACATCAGTCTTAAACTATTTTACATGTGATCTGCAATATTTCCTGAGGAAATCTGTCAGATATTTATTAAGGGCTAATGCAATAAACCGCCCTTGTTCTTTCTTGCTCCTCTTGTCCTTTTCTTTCATTATTCTGCGCTATTTATTTTGTTATTACCTTGCGCCTTCCTGTTGCAGTAGGCCTGGAAGGCAAAGTGCGGCGCGATTGTGTTATTGCAGCTATACTCGGGCCTTCAAATGCGTTCTTTTTTAGAAATGGCTTCCTTCCATTCATGAGATGAGCCGTGGGTCAAGCCTGGGGTGAGTTTGTGTATGTCTGGGTGAGGCTCTCTCCGCGGGGTTCTCCTATCGCTCTTCTCTTCCTGAATGGTCATCGCTTCCCTCCTTCGTCACTCCCACGCTCTTGGTTGCGTCCTCAGACCGGGCGCGTCAAACTTAACACACGCATGTACATCTGTCACTGTGAGGACATTTTAGTTAATCGCTTATAAAGACATTTTAGACGTTTAGCGTTTAGATTTTAGCGACTTTGCGTTGGTCTCGAACTAAGATAAGCGCTATATAAATAAACTTGAGCTTGATCTTTTTCACAAGCTTATACAGTGCTATTACGATAATTGATTGTTAGGACACTACGAATGTCGCTGCGAAAATGTCGTCCGAAATGTTTTCGCTATACTAAAAAGCGTATTTTTCTTACCGCTAGCGTGCAGGGAGATGAAAGTCCCGACGTGTATAAAACGGTTGTTTAATTTTCACGCACGTCAAAAAAAAATTTCAGATATCTTGCTTCTGGAATATAAAATAAGCTTGTTTTCTCCCAAGAATGGCGATGTTTTTTTTTCTCTCCCGTAGAGCCGCCATCTTAAAATGACGTTGTGTGAATACCTAAGATTTACGTAAATGCAAAAATGAAAAATTCTATTAATAGGTGAATACAAGCACTTCATTGCTTTCTTGGTGACGTGTCCGTATGTTTCACTTTGATGTTGTTTTACTTGAATAATACAAAAAAAAAACCATTACGGTTAGATAGTATTCGCATAGTGTTAGTCAAACATTGCTAACTATTACTGTGTAGAAGTTTTTTTTTATTTAGGTTATTAAGCCAATAATGGCATATTTGTATGTCTGCCTCCTAAACCATTTATTAAATTCTTTGAATGGTGTTTCCATTTATTTGTGATTGCTCCTGACTTGATATGTTTTGAGCTTCTAAAATTAGAATAAATGGGGTGCTTATATTTGTTAAAATCAAAAATTTAATAAGTTTAATATTATAAAATTATGTAATAATATTTAATCAAATATATATAAGAGTTTAAGTCGGTAAATGTAAGTATTTTTTTATTTGTTTTTTTTTTACTTTTTTTTTTTTTTTTAATAGTGGAATATTGGAAAGACAAGTGAATGCATAAGGTAGTTTGAGTAAAAATGACTTTTATTTTGAAATGCTTTTGTTGTTATGTGACCTGCACGAAAGGACGTGTGGGTTTTTTCATATTTTCAGAATGGCAGGTTCATATTAGTTCACATGATAATACTGTGAAATTGATTCATTTTTCATGTTTTCCAGACACTCGCTACGAATATCAATAACTCATAAGTTATCGTGTGTTCTGACTAGATTGGCTTTTAATTCATATTTATGCTTTTTGTTTTGCCGTGTGATGAATTTTAACCTTCACCGCAGATTCCCAATTTTCACTTGGGATTATTATGGGATGTGTGTGGAATCCAAAGGCAGATATTTATATTATTCAATAGTCTTTTCAAATAATTTTGCCAAATGATTTTTTTTTTTTCAGAATAGTTGTTTTATTCTCATTTGAAATGTTTAATAATTAAAATTAAATAAATGAAATAACCCCGCGAGGCTTGAAAATGATCGTGCTTTCTTCAATCCTTTCTTTTCAAAGCTTCCTTAAAAGAACACCGAGTTGTTCGGTTTTAAAACAAATGTAGATCATAAAAAGTTCTGTACGTTGAACAACAGCCCAGAAGTCTGCATAATCCCTTATGATAAAGCTGAAATTACACTTCCCTTCTTCCCAGTGGGTTGTTTGGTGATAATTCATCCCTTTTCATTGTGGAGTTTTTCCTTTTTTATTTTGCTTATGGACATACAGTATGCGATAAATCACGCGTGTTATTTGTTTTTCGTGTTATTTTTTCCACCCTCCTCCTCTTTGCCCGGGAACAGCGGAGACGGAAAACAAACACATCGGCACTTGGCATTATGATCCTCGGCTTTGCCCTTTTTCTCTTCTCCTCTTGCTCTTTCCCATCTCTGGTCCTGCTTCCAGCTGCACACCCATCACTTTCTGGGGTCCCTTGACTGCAGTAGACCCCTACCCATAATTCACCACCAGACACGACACCCACACAATCCTTTATAGCGCCGCCAAGTCACAGCGAGAGAGGGAAGGGGCAGGGGACTGGTGATGGGGCAAATACTTTCCCTGTTGAAGAGCCAAACATCTCCGCTGAGACCTCGGGGAGGAAGCGAGACGAAAACATGCGATGTTGCAACTGTACGGTTCCATTAAGCAAACGGTGGCCGTTATGAAGGATATACAGTGAGAGAAACGGGTTGTGGGATTCCAACCTGCAAGATTTGTCACGGTCAAATTCGTTCCCAGCAGTGTGAATTACTTGAGTAAATCGAATTTACTTAAGTATTTTAATAGTAGTACTTTTACTTTGTGATGAGTCGCGAAAGTATAAGCAACTTTTACTCTCTTCTTGACTACATTCGTGATTGAGTGGCTGGATCTCTACTCCACCACATTTGCACGGACCATTACTCGTTACATTTTTGTGCGCGGCAATTTTATTTTTCCTGTACGGATGAGGTGATATCGCCATCTGCAGGATGCTGAAGGTACTGGATGCTGTTTATCAGCATCCAGTCACCTGAATTAGCAGTTGCATTTTTTTTGCGCATTCGAGTTTGACAGATTTTGCTCTTTTTTTAATCTATTTTGTTCTGCCATTTTGAAGGTGTTAATTTTAAAGGTGCATTTACACTTCGTTTCTATATTAGGAAATAAAAACCCATAAATAGAAAAGTTTCTTGCTTTTCACATTTCTTGGTGTTTTTGGAGCCTAAACTCAATGCAAAGTTCTGTTTAGAGTAACATACTTAAGTCCTTTTAAAATTGAATGACTTTTACTCATGTCTTCTTGGAATTGGTGTCTTGTAACTGAGTCATTTTGCAGTAAGGTTTCCGTACTTTCACTCAAGTATTGTTTACTCTTGGGCAACAACACACTTTTAATGAGGATTTGCAGAAACAAAAAAGAAAATTACAAAAAAAAGTAAAGAAAAAGAAAACACATATGTCTCTGGTTTTTAAAGGCAAATGTACATCTAAATTAATATAAATACTTTAGGAAAATCTTTTCACTGTACAAAGCAGAACGGGGAGCGTTTTACAAGCTTGTAAATTGTAAAACAGCAGTGATTTTTGATATCTAGTTTGATTTTATTTTTTCCGATTGCTGATTGCAATCTTAACATGTTTGGATCTTACCTACGATCCTAGTAGCTCAATCAGTAGATCATGAGTTTTAATTCCCAAAAGAGGACGTTAAAAATTAAAAACAGAATAAATGCGCTTATACCTTGATGTGATGAAAAACAGAGGAAAAACTAATTAAAAAAACTAGCATTTTATTGGTTGTGTACAGCACTTTGGCCAACATGTGTTGCTTTTAAGGTGCTTTATAAATACGTATAGCTGAATTCAATTGAATTGAATTTTGATGACGTATTTCACTGCAAAGCATCAATATGATTCAATGTCAATAATGTTCAGAGTTAATAATAATAATAATAATAATAATAATAATAATAATAATAATTGAACCTTTATTAGTTCATAAAAGAGTTCATAAAAGTACAACCGCGTCTTACACTAAACATAAGCGGCTTCATATCTAGTGCATTAATTGTTTTAAGATGAAACAAAATGAGGTCGAACGAGGCATGTGAGATCATATTTTGTATTTTTTTTAATCTTAAACACACTTGTAACATAACATTTTTGATATTGTGCAGCCCTGCAACACATTTCTGGAACTGATCTTCCAAGTATTTTCCCGAGGCTCAATCAGAAGAGCCGGGTGAACGCAACAAAGCCCGTGGGCTTCGTAAAAAAGGAAAGCATGGATTTATTTAAAAATGTGCATAGATGTGAAAAAAAAAAAAAAAAAACGATGGAGAAAAGGAAATAGTGGGAGAGAGAAATATAGTGAGAATGGAGGGAAAGAGTAAGTGAGAGAGAAAGAGAGCGAGATAGAGTGAGTGAAAGAGTGAGTGAAAGAGAAAAAGATTGAGAGAGCTACAAAGGGAGAGAGAGATATGCACAGTACCCAATGGATGGATAGAGAGAGAGAGAGAGAGAGAGAGAGAGAGAGAGAATTAAATCATAAGAACTAGTGGTTAAGGATTAAAACCATTAGAACTTCAGAACCGAACTTAAAGGTTAAAAACAAAACTACTGGAACTAATAACAGTTTAATATACTTCTTCAAATGATAATTTAATTATTTTTTTAATTATCATTTAATAACTTGTCGATTAAATATAAAGTATCTATTATTTTATTACAATACAACAAAGCACCAGCAATGATCTATACATTGATCTTCTGTTTCTTTCACACTGCAAAAATACATTGAGAATACAGCTAAAATCTTGAATTTAGGCAATAAATCTCGTTATTTTCTCTTATAAGATAAAATAACTATGATAAGATTAAGAGTGAGAGATGACTTTGCTTATTTAAAAAAAATAGGAATTGGATTTTCTTTTTTCTGAAAAAAATGCAAATTTTGACGGTATTTTACACTAAATCGAGACATTTTTCAAAGTAGACATTGTGTTTTAACACAGAACTTCCTGAAACAACAAATGTCAAGTGAAATTTTCTCATTTTAAGAACACAACTTTTCTATAATTTTATCTATATTAAAGCCTATGAGAACAAGAACTGAAATGCAGAAAAAAATCTACCCTGTAACAAGATTATTTGTCTTGTTTTAAGTCGTCTTACCAAGTAACATTTCTCACCCGTTTGGCAGATATTTTTTCTTGATTAAATTTATTTTTACTCATTTAGTTTTCTAAACTGCAAAAAAATGAAACCAAAAGATCTCGAAATGACACAATATATCTTGTTTTTTCAGACAAGACAAATTAACTAGTTTATAATTGAGAGTAAAAGTTTAATAAACTTGTTTCAAGCGTCTTACCGAGTGAAATTTTCTCACCCTATTGGCAGATAATTTTGCTTGATTTGAGTCTTTTTTTTACTCATTTAGTTTTTTATGTTCTTTTTTCACGTGCATTTTGTGCAGTATGGGCTTGAATTGGTGGGGATTGTCCAACCAATCACAGAGCGGCACACATTCACACTCTCACATATGTCAATATTCAAGAATCAGAGAGGAAACTGGAAATCCAGCGCAAACTAGACACAGTTCAAGTTCATTTGTATAGCGCTTTTCTTAGTCCGAGACCAACGCAAAGACGCTACACAGAAAAGATGGACCGGGCCTCAAACTCGGCCCTGGAGCGGAACAGGAACACTATATTCCACCTCTGCACTACTTCTTCATTCTTCATTCCCGTGGAGAACAAAACCACCTCGCACATCTGCATGTCTTGTGAGTTCAGGTGTAGGCCGAAGTCCATCTGAATGGTGATTGGACAGGCTCTGCTGAAAGGTCGGTTCTAAGCTCTTGTTATTGCTCACAACTGCCTAGCCGAGAGTGTTTAGTCACGCATCACTAGAATCTCTCCAACTGTTGGACAATTTAAAGCAAAAGCCATTTGGATGTGCCTCAGGCATGTCTCGATGTCCACGTGCAATTCGTATCAGCTTCGGGCGATGGTTTCCAGTCCATTCTAAAGCCCCCGTGAGACATATTTACAGATGGGTTGGAGACTGACTTGCACAAATGCAAATGCGGACATGTCAGGTCTTGATGAATGCAGTCCTGCGCTCTCTGGATGGAGATTGTGTGAGAGAGCGTTCTTCTCCAACCCTCCTATTATGTTTGGGTCAAACTGACCCGTTTTTAAAGTTTAAAAATATTTTTAAAGTACTTTAAGGTGTTTTTTTAACTTTTAAACTTCTCCCACTTGGCTTATTTGGTGTAATCATCGTGTAAAATACAGTACGATTCTGTTGACATATTTGTAACGCCATACATGTATATATTGCAAAGATACTGTTGGGGTCAAATTGACCCGTGTTTAAAGTTAAAAAATGAAAAAAAAAATACTTGAAAGTATTTTTTCACTGAAACTTCTCCTGCTTGTCTTAGTTAGTGTAATCTACAAATAAACAAAGAAATGGTGCAGTTTACATATTTGAAATGATCAATACAAGTTTGTTACAAAGATAATGTTTGAGTAAATATGATCTTTCGAAGAAAATGGAAGCTAAAGAGAGTCACAAAGATCAAATACAATTGTTTGTTTACAGAAATGAGACATGAAAAAATAAGTGAAATAAACGCCAAAATAAGTAAAAAATACTTAAAAAAGTAAAATGATCTGCTAATTAGAAAATCATACTTGGTAAGTATTTTTGAAACAAGACCTATTTCTTTTACTCTAAATCTCATATTTTTTAGACAAGTTAAATTAACTAGCTGTGAATTAATTGTGTAATTTCAAGATCTTTTGTCTTGACTGCTGTCTCACACACACACACACACGGTTTTGGGCAACTTTTTGGTTTCTGACACTTAAATGCCTAATAAAAGACCCCGGGTCAAATTGACTCGTGAACATCATAGATGTTCCTCTGAAACGAACATGCCGGGAGGGTTCAGCGACTCGCAGATTGACGAGAGGAGGGTGAACTTGTGTACCATCAAGAGGAAGAGTACGTTTTATTATCGGGGGGGATTGGCTCGGGTTGTTCTCCAGCTTTGGGGAACGGGCACAGCCTTCAGAGTTGCAATTGCGTCTGGTGCATAGGAATCGAGGAATGAGTTAAGTCATTTGGGCTTTGCTACAAGTCACACCCCGGTTCAAGTAGAAGGCAGAGCGTGCTGCAATGTAACCTAGAGGCCTTTCCAAATCAATACTGAAAAAATTAACCACCCTCCTCCATCCCATCCTCCGTTTTCCCCGCTCTCATTACTTTCCCCTACCCCCGGGGTATTCTGATTTCTTGGCAGGGTTGCGGGATAAGCCACCTGCAGCCCTCCGCCAAGCCCCCTCCACTCGTCTCTGCATCACTCAGATGGACCGTTCACTTTCAAGATGTGCGAGAACTCATGATGAAGCCTTTTGTTTTGTCAGATATGCCTTTTGTGCTGCCGGGCCGAGAGACGCGCTGGTTCACTAGCACTCCCTCAGGTGGCGCTGAAACACCTCTTCATTTCCACGTAGAAGAAGAGCAATTGTTTATTGGTCTTGATTGTTCTGTTGAAAAAAGATGAGTGGGTGGATGGATGGATGGATGGATGGACGGATGGATAGATAGACAGACAGACTGACAGACAGATAGATAGAGACAGAGAAAGAGATAGATACACAGACAGACAGTAAGATAGACAGACAGAACGAATATATAGATAGATAGATAAATAGATGGATGGATGGATGGATGGATAGATAGACAGAGAGAGAGACAGAAAGAAATTGATAGACAGACAGACAGATACATGGATGGATGGATGGATGGATGGATGGATGGATGGATAGATAGATAGGTACACAAAAGGTGAAATTGGGGAAATTTGCAAGACAGATTTGAGTTCTTTATGCGGTATCTACCGAATATTAAAAATCTTATTGGATTCAGATTTAAATCCTTTAATCTCAAGTTTGTTTATTCATAAAGGGAATAATAATTCATAAAATACTTGGGCAGCTGTGGTCCAGTACACTGGTAGTTGGACAGTTGACCAAAATGTTGCCAGTTTGAATCCCAGACTCAAATGCAACAATGAATTTCACCACTGAGGGACATTATTATTATTATTATTATTATTATTATTATTATTATTATTATTATTTTTATTAGTGTCATAACAATGACTATGACAATTGGCAAGCAGAGAGACAACAGTCTGCGTCCTGTTAATTATTAGCCTTTTTTTTTTTTTATAATTCAGCAATTGCACATTTCTGGAGTGACTGATGACGTATCATGATGTGGCTTTACATTTGAGTCACTGTGTTTATTTTTTCATTTATATATTTGTTAAATGTAATTATCACCTACCTGGCCAACAATGTGAGCACAATCAATAATTATCTATTCATGGAGTAAAACTAAGTAATTGGAGAAGTGAGATATTATACTGTAACTAGTCAAGATATCAATATTTGTAAAGAAAAATCGTGCTTATTTAAGGCACTTAAATCTTAGTTTTGGACCCATTTAGCTCTATGTTGGTGATGGAGAACCAGCTTCCAATCGTCTACAACACTCGCTCGGCTTGATGAGCAAATATTTTCATTGGCATCATCGGCATCCTTTCAATAGATTCTGACAGAAACCTCTACAGGAATAACAAACTCGGACCAAAAATCCCGAAACGCTTTTCACGGGGTGTTGAAGCCCAAACGCCCTTGATTCTCCGCTCCGGGGTCACGAGAACGAACTGATCCAATTAGGCTCCGACACTTTATCCTACTTAATGATTTCCCTCGGATTGGACTTCTCCCAGCCCTTCGCAAGCATATCGTGCTCTGGATTATGAGACCCAGGACCAGGCTGTAGAACTTGACGGATTGTAAACCACCAGGACCTGGCTAGCTTCAGCCTGGCGTGGCGGCTCGGAAGCTTGCGTAGGCGGCAAGTTAATGTGCGTTGATGGAGGACTGGGTCTCTCGGAGTCGCGGGACACGCTCGTATGTCACAACCCGACTGCTCCGTCTGAAAGGCTTCCAGCTCCGGCCATGTGTTTATAGAGCGCGGGAACACGTTTATAGAGGCAAGGTGCGCCTTTATGCGAGTGACTTTTGTGTGTGAGAAAGAGCAGGGTGTGTGTACACAAATGCACATCTTAAAGCGTTGAGGTTCGGGACGTCTTGATGATGCGTCTTGAGGAGCAACTGGAGAAAGCGAGAGTGACAATGATGCAGTGCAGGAGTTTTCTGGATCTCGGTGGTTTTTTACAGGACCGTAAAGGCTCCTGAGATAGTGGTCCAGGCCTCCACTTGCTCTGTGAGATCTCAGCCGGTGGAAAAACCAGATGAGACTGATGGACCCGCGTTGCTGAGATGTTCGCCGCTGTTTACACACTCTCACGCCATTTTTGAACCTTTGCGATTGGATTGCTTCTGTCAAATGTTAAAACGGGGGCTTTCATGGGGCCATTGCTTTTTTTACACCCTAAATAAGACCTAGTCTAGATCAGGTACCTTCAAAGTGGGGTTATATTTAAAGTCACAGTGGTGAGTGGTTAGCTGTTTCCAGTTTTTTAGCTCCTAATTAAAAGTAAATGTGATAAACGTAACTTGCAAAATTACGTTGGCATTGACTCAACCTACCGCATGTTCAAATCTCGGAACGGTTGGTTCTACTACACTGCAAAAAATAAAGGACAAGCAAAAAAAAACTTGAAATTAGACAGCAAATCTTGTTGTTTTTTCTTACAAGATAAATGACCTATGTTGGGATTAAGAGGGAGAGATGATTTTGCTTATTTCAAGAAAATATGACTTGAATTTACTTTCTGCTAATTTTGATGATATTTTACACTAAATTGATACATTCTTGAAGGGAGTCATTATGTTTTAACACAGAACTTCCTGAAACAAGAAATGTCAAGTTATTTTAGGAACACAGTGTTTCTTAATTTAAGAAACTAACTGTTTTTTTATACTAAAGCCAATGAGAACAAGTACTGAAATGCAGAAACAAATCTACCGTGTCACAAGATTTTTTTGTCTTGTTTTAAGTCGTCTTACCAAGTAAAATGTTCTCACCCCATTGACAGATAATTTTACTTGACTTTATTTGTTTTTACTAATTTAGTTTTTTATTTTCTTATTTATTCACATGGATATTCTG
Organism: Paedocypris sp. Pulau Singkep; assembly: GCA_017309775.1. Classification (NCBI taxonomy): domain Eukaryota; kingdom Metazoa; phylum Chordata; class Actinopteri; order Cypriniformes; genus Paedocypris; species Paedocypris sp. Pulau Singkep. The sequence goes on along the minus strand of MU204293.1, from coordinate 1,004,302 downwards.
CAGTGTAGATATTTACAGTCCTGCCTAGTCATCAGTGTAATGCATTCTTTGATTTAGTTTAAAAGTTAGTCTTGTAGTGTAAAGTAAATACAATTCTTAAAGTAAAGTAAAAATGTGGTTTGGAGCCGATGATGGTGATGAGAAGAGAAGACCTTGTTTCATAGTAAATGAAATGCTTTGAGTTAGATCAAGTAACCCATTTGTCACCCATTTGGCAGATATTTCTACTTGATTAAATGTATTTTTACTCATTTAGTTTTTTTATTATCTTATTTTCTCACGTGGACTTGTACTGGTCACGGGAAGCTTGAGCCAGTCTATGCACTGCAAAAAATGAATTCTTAACAAGCCAAAACATCTTGAAATGACACAATATATCTTGTTTTTTTTTTTTTTTAGAATAAAAGCTTCTTTAGAGTAACAACACACCTTTTGCCCTTTTTTAGTGTACCTAGGAAGCCTCTTTGGGGACGTGCAGGTGAACGCATTGGCCTTGGACTGGATGATGGCCATTAAACGTTTGAGCGAGCGCATCTGCAAAGGCCATTTTACATAATACAATCTTTAACCTTGATTTGAAAGAAAAAAGAACACTATTCTCGGAATCGTTTCAAGGAGTTGTTATTAATCAGCTCACGGCTCGCACTGCAATCAGTCCATCAGCC
>MU204293.1:985139-996216 GCA_017309775.1 Paedocypris sp. Pulau Singkep | reverse complement strand
CTCTCTCTCTCTCTCTCTCTCTCTCTCTCTCTCTCTCTCTCTCTCTCTCTCTCTCTCTCTCTCTCTCTCTCTCTCTCTCTCTCTCTCTCTCTCTCTCTCTCTCTCTCTCTCTCTCTCTCTCTCTCTCTCTCTCTCTCTCTCTCTCTCTCTCTCTCTCTCTCTCTCTCTCTCTCTCTCTCTCTAGCTCTCTCCCTCTCTCTCTATCTCTCTCTCTCTAGCTCTCTATCTGTCTCTCTCTCCATGTCTGTCTGCCTCTCTATCTGTCTGTCAGTCTATTTACGTCATTCTCTCAATCTCTCTCGTCATTCTCTCTCTTTATCTCTCTCTCTCTGTGTGTGTGTGTGTGTGTGTGTGTGTGTGTGTGTCTGCCTCTATCTGTCTGTCATTCTCTATATTAACGTCATTCTCTCTCTCTCTCTCTCTCTCTCTCTCTCTCTCTCTCTCTCTCTCTCTCTCTCTCTCTCTCTCTCTCTCTCTCTCTCTCTCTCTCTTCTCAACGCCTTGACGCTCCGCTTCAGGCTACAATGTATTGGGGATGATGACAGCGTACAGACTAGGCCTGCACGATTCTGATAAAAAACCTAATTTCGGTTTTTCCACTTTTAATCGTGTGTTAATCGTGTTTATCGTGCATAAAACTAAAATTATGAATAAGATATATTGTTGCTTTTAAAACACAGTTAAATACATACAAATGATTGAGGTACTGAGATTGTTTGATGCTTTGTGATTAATAAATGCAGTAGCTGAACCTAAATACCAATGGAAAATAACCACTTAGTCATTTGTTTTTTTAATTTAACAATCTGAAACGCAGAAAAAGTATCTCATATTTGAAATTAAATCAGACAATCTTGTCACTGGCAGAAAAATGAAAAAGTGAACCTTAATAAAACATATTATAAAATACCTTACTCTTAATGTGAACAAAACAAAATAAATCTATTGCAATTTACTGGCATTTAGTAAACATAGAAATACTTGTATTGTAAGAGTCGATTTCATTCAATTACGGATGATCGTCCAGCTCTTGATGTGACCTCTGCCGTCAGCCATGTCGCTGTACAAGTACAAAGTAGCATAAAACATACTTAAGTAAAGTAACAAAGTCTATTTACTCAAGTACTATGCACCTCTGCTGGAAAACAAAGAATTTTTACGCTTCATTTTTTTATTGCGGTTCATTCTTCTGTTTCTGAAGGGATGCTGAGATTCTCCCTGCAGGATCTTGATGTTAAACTGGTTATCAAAATGAGGTCCTGGTAGTGTCCCATACAGGACAAACAACTGCATTTCTAACTTGTTAAAGTGTAATTGGACTCGTCTGGCCTGTTTGAAGAGGAATTGGGTTGGCTAAGTTTGGATTCTGAGAAGAAGGAAAGTAAAGAAGGGAAGGTAGTGGCGTACCAATTTAAACATTGCTGGTGAAATTGAATTTCATGGATACAATTGGACAAATCCCAATGGTTTTTCATCAGGAAGAGTGTAAAATTGCATTCCATCCGTTCATATTTTTTTCAAAATTGACCTTCCATTTTATTCGAGACTCAGAATCCGTCAATTTAAGTCTAGACTGGAGACCGTCTCTTCAATGAAGCATAAGTTGACCTGTAATAATAACATAAGTTAATATAATCGTATAGAAAGGCTGCATAGTCGAGTTGCCGGGAACTTTATGGGTCAACAGGAGTCATTTTATTGAAGCCAAATTTCCATTACGTGGGGCAATTCCTGCCACTCAATACATTGAATATACACACCCAACATATGTGGCCAACCAATCACAAAGTGGGACACACGGACATACACGTTCACACTCTCACTCACACAGATGGGGGGGGGGGCTCGCAGTATTGTGGCGACACTACACCAACGTGCTTCCTGTGTGACAAAGAGTCAGACATGATTCGTTTTTTACTACATTTAAAAAATAGGTCGTTTTTTTTTTTTTTTTATCTTTTTACTGAATCCAACTTAATGTAAAAGAAAATGTAATCTTGAAAAATAAAATTACACAATTCATCACCTCTGCAAACATTTCAACAATAACTTGAAATACATTATAAAACAAGAACACTCATCATTTCATCCACCCGAAACAAGAAAAGCAAAACAATGACGTTGTCACTCCATTCCGAGCCATTGTTTTCCATTGTTCGAGGAATTCCCTTTATTTGAATCATGTGTTAACGTCCTCTTGAACCTCTCCATTACGACTTTTTCACATCATTCTTGACTCTAACATCTCCCCAATCCTCAGAACGTCTTCATGCTTTCTGCCTTCTATTGAAAACATTCACCGGAGGATTCCATTTGCCTGAAATATTAACGCCGCATGAATTCACGGGATTTTTACATATTGTGATGAAGAACACCTGAGAGAAAGAAGCAATTGTGAAACCAAAGCGTTCCTTGAGGAAACCCAATGTGGTCCAGAACGGCGTGGATTTCCATTGTGTGACCCGAAATAAAATATTATCTTTCTCTTATCTTTTGTATTCTACAGCGTGCCTTGTGGAAAAAAAATGCTGGTGTGGGACAACACCAAGGCGAGCGATCATTGCTTTCTTTGGACGAACTGCGTTTAACGATTGGCCGAGTGTGTTGGCCAAGTCTCTTAAGGACACTAACAGATTGCACCCCGACACTGTCCTGTAGATGTTTTCTCAAACATGTCGACCCCCCTGAAACGGTGTAATTTACACACTTTACTGATTGAGTGTATTAGTCACAGGCCGTGAAAGGTGTAACAGCAGCTGTAGCGTCTAGGCTTTTCTCGGGCAGCTAAGTGAAAGCTGCAGTGAAAGCTTAGCTCTGCTGACAGATGAATTGCTCTAATTAGAAATCCATAACATCCTGCCACATGGCCGCCTTATCCCCGACACACTTCCTGCTTCAGTCCAGCCTAAGATGTTGCCAGCCTGACACATTCACACACTCTCAGATATACTGAGTGTACAGACTCTGTCTATATGACTTCCTTTAGGGGGTTTTTCTAACCCACTCTCTTGTCCTTTTTATGACTTGGACATCATCCCACTCCACTTTGGTGTCTGTCTGTTGGTCTTGCTTCCATCATTTGTGGTGATGTGTCGTAAGAGCCGATGGCCGAAGGAGGTGAGCCGATGCTTCTGTGGCTCTTGGTCAGTTCGGATGAGAATCTGTGCACAGAAGAGCAGGACTATTTTTATGGGTGTATGATTCGTCCAATCGTCTCCGAGAACTGACTAGATTCATATCGAGAGATTTATTTCGCTACAATAAATGAATTCTTGACCAAAGCCAAAAGATCTTGAAATTACACAAAATATCTCGTTTTTTTCAGACAAGATAAATTAACTAGTTTAGAATTGAGAGTAAACGATTGATTTGCTTGTTTCATGAAAATGGGACTTGTTTCAAGCTGTCTTACCAAGTAAAATTTTCTCACCGCATTGGCAGATAATTTTACTCGATTTAAGTCTTTTTTAACTCGTTTTGTTTTTTGTTTTCTTGTTCTTTCATGTGCCTTTTTTGCAATGTAAAGAAGCGACTCTGTTCTATCATTTTTCCTAACTATGCGGTGCTGCCAGTAAATCTGTCATTCCAGAGCTAGAAATTGTTGCATGATCTTAACAATAGTCAGATATATTTGAGTGTTAATATCTACTTGTGCAATGACGCATGGGCATAGTTTATGATAAAATGATGGGTAGGAAAGAAGGATAGAACTTCAGTCTGATAATGCATATTGCGAAGGAAAAAAAAGACAAAAAAGGAAAAACATAAAGAAATTATTCATTTATTCAGCATCGCTATATGTTCACCAGAATAGAATAGAGTGATATTTACACGTAACAAACAGTAATACTTACATAACAAAATATGTCTGCACAATGTTAAGCGTAAGTCAAGCCAACAATGTCTAACTCCAGTAGGACTTATTTGTGTGCGGTTAAGAAAAAAATGATAGAACACCTGTTCAGACGCACATTAATTCCATAAAACTGATTAAAAAAAACTAGTCAGACATTCCTGGAGGTAAAGACTACTTAAACAACATAATAAATAATAAATAAAAAAAACATGTGTAAACTTGGAAAAAAGTTTTTCTGTCTGTATGTAATAGAGACGATAACATAACAAATGCAAATCAACTCTACATTATCAGACAACGCAGAGTAAAGAACACAGTTTGGTTATTCAAGGCTTGGTTGTAGCAGCATTGCAGTCTTTAAGATCAGTTCTCAAGTTCGATATATTTTTAAATTGCATTTGTAGTAGTATGACAATGAACATTGCATTAATTGTTAGGCCCAACACCTCAAACACATCCCAAATGTCGGGAGTGGAGACTCAGGTTAGGCCACGTCGATCCATACGTCTTGCTCTCAGAACAACTTGTCAACTTGGAATATGCATTATGGAAAAAATTCTGGACCTGGATCATCCCCAGATCATGGTACAGTCTCCGTAGTCCTGTACTGCACACGGAGAAGGGAAAGATCATTACTTGATTGGTTTGTATCTTACAGTGAAGCTACCATCGCTCTGGATCAAGGTAAATCCGAAATCTTTGTCCTTCAAACAAAAAATGGTGCCTCTTCATGACCATATAAGATTTCGAGTATTCTTTAGAGTCTAAGAAAAGAGTATAAGGTGGCTGAGAGTACTGCTCTGTGATTGGTTGACCACCAATCTAGAGTTGGTGTCTTGCGTCTGTGCCCAGAGTTGCTACTATTGGTTCCAGCTCAAAATGACCTCGAAATGGCTAAGCAGATGGATAGTTGGATTGATAGTTGGATGGACGGATGAACTTGAGAATTTGCATATGCCTTAACCAAAATCCACCGTTTTATCCCAAAGAAAAGAGAATACCATTTTGAGTATTCTTTAGAGTCTAAGAAAAGAGTATAAGAGTCTGAAAAGGTGGCTGAGAGTACTGCTCTGTGATTGGTTGACCACCAATCTAGAGTTGGTGTCTTGCGTCTGTGCCCATAGTTGCTACTATTGGTTCCAGCTCAAAATGACCTAGAAATGGATGGATAGTTGGATGGTCGGATGAACTTTAAAGACACTCGAGAATTTGCATGTGCCTTCATCAAAATCCACCATTTTATCCCAAACGTGATGGGTGTTAGTTTTCCGATCATAGATCCTCTCTCCACGTGTCTTGTGTAGGGAAATGCCGTTGGTCTGGCCGCTCGTTCATCATCTACTCTAACTCCTCTAAACTGCTACATGGATTCGCGTTGGGATTCATTACAAGTGAACTTTTTCACGGCTTGCTCACGTCCAATTTCACTCTGCTGTTTTGGTCACTCTCCGTGTCGGGTCGCAGCTTCCCTCTTCAACAGTCAGATTAATGGCCCTGCACGGAGGTCACGGCAACCTCCAGGTTTACACACGGGTCACTGTCAACATTTAGTGCTCAGGCTGTGCGTTAATAATGAGAGAGAGGTGTTCGCGTGTAATTGACCCTACTTTGCGGCAAAGGGTCACGTCTGGGTAAATGCTTAGTCAGACTAAGTAGACGCCTCATGACCTCTTTCCGTCACGTGTTACTAGAGTGCGTTCTGTTGATCTAAAAATCACAAAAATGTGACAAGTAGAGGAACAGTTGAGTTGACTTTATGGCCAAAAGCTGCAAAACTTATACGAGTTGCGTCTGTGGTTAAAGCTGGATCGAATAATCTTTGTAAGTTCCCTACACTTGAGTTGGTGGGTCTTTGTAGTTGTGTCTGGTTGTTAATCTGGTTTGTTTGATCTTATTTTACTGGACGGAGCATTCAAATTTAACGTAAATGAACGATGTACGTGAATACACAATTATGTAATGTGATGTTCGATGAACGTACATTTCTCATTTTTTTGTTTGTTTTTACAGTCTGATTTTTTTTACAATCTGTATTACTGTTTCCAGTACTACACATCCATGTGCGTTTAATTACGTTTATTGTGTTCGACAGTCTTGCATCACCTTGAAACACCAACTTTCATTAAAAAAATGTGAGTCATCTCCAGCAACCAGATTCTCAGGGTCTTGCAATAAAACCCCCAGTAGTGGATGCAGTCTGGAGTCCGATGGGAAGACAATGTTGATTCCATTACAGTGTCTGACACGAAACACACAGAGTCCTCAAGCATAATAGGTGGTCAGATATACACGGTGTTCAATTCGCTGTGGTTTAGGCAGATTGTTGTGGTCTTTTCTCTTTTCCGCTTTGTATTTCGCCTGACCTCACATGCATATGTGCACCGTTAGCACCCTGTTTAAACCTCTCCGTGTTTTTTCCTCCCTCGTAGGCTAGAGGAGAGGAAAGAAAAGGGGAAAACAATCAAGAGTGACAGGGAAAAGAGGGATAAACGGGAACGAGGGGAAGACGGAGAGCGAGAGAGCTAAGCCGCAAAACAGCGCAGAGCAGCTGTGGCACTCCCAGATTTTCCCCTGATTGCTTTCAGCTGGTACTTGAACCCAGAGTCTTTTGGGTTTTGGAGGCCAGCCCAGTCCCCACAATCCCCCCCAGCGCCCCATCCAGCTGCCTGACCCCTTTCTGACCCCGCGCCGAGGATAGGAAAATACGAGCCGTGCCAAGCCAGAGAGACTCTTTTATTTTGCCTGTTGGCATGCTGCCGGTGACCATGGCTTACATAATGGGAAACATAGCAGGACCCAAGAGAAACCAGTACCCCCCCCATCCCCCTCCCACTGCCTCCTCACCAATCTATCCTGCTTTCTGCCCCCCCTCTCCCTCCTGCACTTTCTCTGCTCTCTCTGCCTGTGATATATCTTTAGGACCCTCGCACTCAGGCACATTTATTACACACGCCCTCGACGCGATATTGAAGCCCAGCCACGCAAACGCATACGTGCGAGCGCCACGGCCAGACGACGTTGGACACTTGCGAGAAGGCGATTACCGGACTCGTCGTCTTCACGTTTGAAGCCTGACAGTTCGTTTAGATCAGGCATGTCCAAAGTCCGGCCCGGGGGCCAAATGCGGCCCTTAATCAAATATTTGGCCCGTGACTTTATTCATAAAATGAATGTAATCCGGCCCGCGGCCAGTAATCAGTCCCTTCAGGATTCGCGATCGCGCCAATTCACGCGAATTCAGCGAAACCCCGCGATTTATTTGCGACCGTGCAATTTCATCCAATCACCGCAAATTTACCACAAATTCAGTTCAGCGCGTGAACACACCATGTGATCTCAAACGAATACGATTTGTTTCACCACACCCACCCGAGCTTGTAAGAAATTAAATCAAAATCATGTATTTTTTTTTCAATGTTCCATTATGAAGGCTTTTATTGCTTTATTTATGAACACATTTTAAAAAGCAGTTAAAATGCTAAATCACTTTATTTGCATTTTAGTATTATCTGTTTTTTTTTTTTGCATTTTTAAATAGAAATAAACACAATTTAATGTTAAATACTAAATTATTAACAAAAATGTGCATATCCTAAAATGTGTATTTTATTTCCCCGAGCCCGGTCTGGTCCCTTTGTCAAATGTTAGAACCCAATGTGGCCCGTGAATCAAAAAGTTTGGGCACCCCTGCTTTACATTTACAATACGTGATAAGTTCAAGTTCAGTGCATTTGTAGGCCGCTTTTCATTGTTACAAAGTATTACAAAGCAATTGTTACAAAGTATTGTTACAAAGCTTTTAATTGTCTTAAAGTGCATGTGTGAAAATGTAAAAAAGATTGATGCATTTTATTCATTTGTGCATTTGGTGTTATGATAATGGCTATGACTATGACCAGCAAGCAGATATGCAACAGTGGCCAGGGAAAAAAAAAAACAGAGAGAGAGGGAAAAAAAAGTGGCGAAAGAGGCGACTCATCATATCAATCAGGTGGCACCGCCTCTCCTCCAGGTGGTTGTACGCCACTCAGCGCTCAGGAGAGAAAAGTTCCATAATTAAAGATTTTGAGAGTCTGATGAGGTGCAGGTGTGATTCAGTTCCAAGGAACTAGACTAGGCAGCCTTACTACACGAATACTGTATATTAATATATTTGATGTGTTACTATTAAAGGTCATTATGTGCTTCGTTGAAGAGCCTCGCCTTTAGTCTAGACCACATGCGACCCTTTAAATGTTTTAATCCGGCCTGCTGAACTTGTAAACTTAAATGAAAGTCAGATCTTTTTTCATCTAAATCTGGTTTATCTGTTATGAAGGTTTATTTGTTTTTTTTCACGTAACACATTTTAAAAAGCGGAACCATAAACACAAAATGTACACAAAAGAATTGTACTAGTATATTTTTTACATTATTTTTTTACATTGTCAGTTTATGGAATCAGATGCCAAAAATATCAAATAAATATCTAAGAAACTAACGAAAATCTTCACGCTTTGGTTTTAAAAAAAATTTCGTCCGTTTCATTTTTTTTTTCATTAGGACTTCTGCCACCAGCTTCCAATACTCCGATTGGCTGGTGAGAATGTCATTGACAGCTACTGGACCAGGAAGCCCGGTCCGGCTCCTTTATCAAATGTTAGACCCCGATGTGGCGCGAATAAAAAAGTTTGCCCATCCCTGGTCTAGACTTAAATTGACTGATTCTGAGTCTTGAGTTGTGCTAGGCAAACCATTCCATAGTTTTGCTATTAGACAACAAATAAAACAAATGTGTGGGCAGCAAGGTGGCATAGTGGGTAGCGCCATCATCTCAGATCAACATGCCGTCTACTCTCAAGTTCGAGGTCTGATAGTTGAGGCGGGGAGGTTGAACGCTCGTGGGTTTTCTCTGGGTCTCCCATTACTTCTCACAGTCTAAAAGTAGGAGATTTGGAATGCGTGAGTGGAAGTGTCATTGTGTGTGTGTTTGTGTGTCCTACCTTCTGGCCAATTGTTGGGAATGGCTCCATCTAATTGGCCAATTCCATTGTCACCAACAATTGTATTGTTCCCCGCTCAGTGACTTGTGCAGCCTTGATACTGTAGGCACACTAAACTCCCATCTCACTAATTCGCAATGGTGTGTTTTGAAGCAAGAGTGTGTTTGTTAGAACAGCTAAACGGATTCAGATGGAGGTTTCGCAGAGCGGTTTTGATCCCCAGTGCCACCCTGGCCTCCTCCGAATACTTCTCTTGTGAAATCAGATGAGCTCCTGCGTCCTTTCCAGATTCTGCGTGTGAGTTGCTCTCCTTTGCCAGAAACCTGGGAGAAAGACGAGCATTAGAGGGAATAGGCCTCAGTGTGGGTGGTGTGTGTGATGCTAGAAGGATTGAGATATGGCCTAAGTGTGTGTTAGCATCTGGCAGAGTGATCTGTACATGTGGCAGTACAAGCGGTTGGCTAACCCGCTCGTGGAGTGCCAGCTCACCAGGAGAGCAGTCCATCAATCACGCGTGTTCTCTGTAATCTAACTCTGCCCAACATCCAGCCTCGTGTTTTTGGGCCTCTCTGCCTATCATAAAACATTCTTGAGCTGTTTTTCCGGTGCTCTGTCTCCTGCCAGGCCCTTTCTCCCAGAAAAGTGCTCCGTGCCCTTGCTCACTGCGCTGCCTCCCCCGTTTCCCACCAGCTGCGGAACGAAACCAGCTGACTGTGCAAATGAGCGGGCGCCCAGGGATATGATGGGAGAGGCAAACCAACGGCCATCTCACCAAATTATACAAAACCCACGGTAAGAATTTGCAATCAGCGCCCAGAGACATTCATCGGAGATGGATTTTCTTCCCAAGCGATGCTGAATTAATTCAATTTGTTGCACAGCAGACGCTCTGCGGCTCATTCGCATGCTGTGCCACGAGATTGTGTGAATATGTGGTGCAAATCCAATGTGTGTATGTTTCTTTTTAGTTCTGATGGATAAGGCAGCCTCATTCAGTTACAGGTCTATAAGTTCTGCATTTTTTATTTGTTAAATCGGACGTGAGAAAGGAAAGGATGGAGAGTGAGTCTGTTATATTCTACACATTTTGTCGTTTATACACATTGACGTTGCTTCAAAATTGACTTTCCGTCAACTGCTCCTTTCTAGCCATGGATCGATGGATGGACAAGCAGACAAAAAGACTGACAAATAGAAACAGATAGAAAATAGATGGATAGAAGAATGAACAAATGGCAGACAGACATACTGAGAGATAGATAAAGATAAAAGATGGGCAAACACAAAGATTTGAAGAAATGGCAGATAAAGGTGAATAGATAGATGGATAGATGATGGATTCAGTCAAGTAGACAGATTGTCAAACAGATAACAATCTAAAAGAACAGCCTGATAAACAGAGTACAAGTACTTAGCATGGGAAAAACGAAAAGTCTTAGTGACAAACGGGGCGTCGTAAGATGGTGTCCCGAGGTCCCACGGGATCTTAATCTGCCCTTCCTGTTCCATCCCTCTCACTTCCTGCGGTGTGGTGCATGGCCGTGTGTCTGGGAAGGAGTTCTGCGAGATTAAGTCACGGACGGCTGTTGAGGGAAAACGTTGACCTCTCATCCTCCCTCACACTCCTTTATTCATTAGTCCCATCCTCTACTTGTTCTCCCTCGTCTCCTTGTGCTCCTTGCCCTCGTGTTTGCCCCGAAACCTCACCGATTGTACAAATAAAGACGATGATAATAACAGTGACGGTGGCCTCAGCGGTGATGTAAAGAAACACAATATAACAATAACAAACACACTCTCCAGCCAATGGCCAGCCAGTGACCTCACCACTGATACTCGGCGTGTGTGTGTGTGTGTGTGTGTGTGTGTGTGTGTGTTCGAGGGGAGAGTGGGGTTGCTGGCATGCTGTATATATGGTCACTTCCTCCCCAGTTTAAACAGAGCAGGCTGTGCTGGCAGACGCCTCTCTCTTCTGCAAATGGTTTGCATCATGTTTGAACCCCCTTGCCACTGCCCCCTCCCTCTCTCCGTTTCTTTCTCTTTCTCTCTTCCTCTCCCCATAAATCATCAAATATCTCAGACTTTATGTGAAAAGGAGTCGAGGCTTTGCTTTCTCTCTCTCTCTCTCTCTCTCTCTCTCTCTCTCTCTCTCTCTCTCTCTCTCTCTCTCTCTCTCTCTCTCTCTCTCTCTCTCTCTCTCTCTCTCTCTCTCTCTCTCTCTCTCTCTCTCTCTCTCTCT
>MU204293.1:972587-985039 GCA_017309775.1 Paedocypris sp. Pulau Singkep | reverse complement strand
CTCTCTCTCTCTCTCTCTCTCTCTCTCTCTCTCTCTCTCTCTCTCTCTCTCTCTCTCTCTCTCTCTCTCTCTCTCCTTTTGCCAAACGGGCATACGAAAAAGTCATAAAGTGCTTGGTGGATCTTTCCATCTGTACTGAGCAAACAGGGTTCTCTGGTGTTTTCTTTCTATCTATTACATATGGGATAGAAGACGTATTTGTGTCATTGGAATTACCTCACCTTGATTTTAGAGGGTTTTCATTAGTAGACATGGATTAGTCCAGGCGTGCCCACAGATTTTCAGTTCGCGAGCTACTTATTAAATGAGTAGACTTTTTAAATAAAAAAAAAAGTGATCTACCTGCTGTAGAAGCACATTATATGTGTATATATGTATGTAATTATAATAATAATAATACATTTTATTTCGTGGCGCCTTTCTAAGCACTCAAGGACACCTTACACACAATATACTCTACATGTACAAATTGTAAAATCAAATTGTAAAAACAGGAATACACTACTGAAATCCAGAGATAAAAAGGCTAAGAGAATAAAATCATAAGAAATATACGGTAAAAAGATGTGTATATGAATATATAGTTACGTTCATGGACTGGTACATAGACTACATTTCCCAATAAGCCTTTGCTCCATCAGTCTTTGTGTGTAATCAAGTTGATTGTTGCCACCTGTCCCTCATCTGTCTGTGTATTTAAGTTTTCACCTGTGCCATTGTTCACTCTCTGTCATTAACTTTGCACATCTTTTTCTGTGTGACTACCTGTCTGTATTTTGTCTTTAAAGTCGTGTTTTTTTGTCAACCTCTGACCGTAGCCGTAACAGAAAAAAAGAAAGTGAGTGAGATGTGAGGGGCCACATCGAAATTGGTGCTCTGCATTTAACCCATTCAAGTCGAACTGCACATACACACAGTGAAGTGAACACTCACAAACCCGGAGCAGTGGGCAGCCTAAGCCATAGTGCCCGGGGGGCAAGTGGGGTTCAGTGTCTTGCCCCAGGACAGTTGCAGACCACAACTCCACGTAATTAATATCCTCAGGTGTAGAACCAGCCGGAATGGGGTTTGAACCTCTTGAATCACAATTCCAATTCCTCACCACTGGATCACAACAAGTGCCACTATTTCTACCACAACTTCCGTAAATGATGAAATAATGGCGGCGATCTGTGATTCTGTTAAGTTCAAGTTCAGATTTATTTATATAGTGCTTTTCTTAGTTCGAGACCAACGCAAAGTCGCTATGCGAAAAAGGGTTCCGTGGCATTTCATTTTTGGCACATAGCAACCCAGCTAATCGTAATCGCAGTGGTGAATACAATACTCAAACCTTTTTGAATATGAAAAAGTTGCAAATGTTTTTTAATTTACAGTTCTCAAAAATGTTTTCACTCCTTACCAAAAAATGCAACTTGTTCAAAAATATAGGCATCTTGTGTAAACGGAACTGCTGAATTGAAGAATCTAATTGGGTTGAGCCTGTGCAACTTGTAGCTTTTGTTTCCTATTCTTCCTGTCAACAGCTGTATATTCTGCTTCTGTAGAACGGAAGTAGTGCATAATCCAGGTCATAACCACTGGTTATATCACTTGCAATGTTTTTTTTTTGTTCTTTATTGGCTTCTAAAAACAACCATTCAGTTTCATCTTCACACTTTTTATATATTTTGTTATTCACATCTCATTTTAAGTAAATATTATGATGGTCGTGCATTACAACCAGCTCATCCAATATAAAGTAAAGTAAAGTAAAGTGAGATTGTCAATATGGTGAACCATATGGAAATGACGCTAGTAGCTGTTATTTACTATTAGTTGTCTAATTTTAAATGTTTCAATGACTGCATTTGTAAATCAGATTTATATATTGTGCATGAATATAAAATAAGACATATATTTCTGACTGCAAATACAAGTGTAGTACTGACAGAAAATCGCCATAATGCAAAAAAAAAAAACTTTTTTTTTACTTGCTTCACTATTATTGCTGCTTTGTTTCTTAAACTGTTTGCTTTCAGATATTAAAGGTATTCTACTTTTATTTGAAAAAAATTTTTTTGTTTTTGTTTTACTTAATTTCTTTGTCTCAAGCAAAGCAAAACATTTTGTTTTTCACCCCCACACTGGGTCAAAAATAGAAACAAGATCTCGACAAATTCCAAATTCCAAAATCTATTTGATTATTTAATTGGTCTCTAATTTAATATCATGTGCTTTGATTGTTCAATGAAGTATTTAAATATTAAAACTTTGTCACTTCCACACTAGAGACATTTACAGTCCTCTCCAATTGGCCAACCTATGCAGTAAAGCGCTCACACACAAGAGGTGTAAAAAGTACCCGAAAACCATTTCCATAGAGTAAAACTACGGATACCTTAGTGAAAAAAATACTCCACTACAAGTCACCAATTCCAAAAAGACTAGATACCGAGCAGAAACAGGAACATATTCAGTTTTAAAAGAACTTAAATATTTTTATATTACAATCACAATGTAAAAAGTAGCGGTCAGTGTCCATTCAAATGTAGTGGAGTAAAGATACAGATGTTTTTTTTTCTGTATGTTGAAGATATGTTCACTGTTTCCTTTTATTTTGTCATTGTTACTAGTGGCTGTTCCGGAAATTGAATTTCCCCACTGTGGGATCAAGAAAGTTCATTCATTCATTAATTCGTTCAGATACTCAATCGCAAATGTAGTCAAGCAGAGAGAGTCAAAGTTGCTTTTATTTTTGATACTCCGTACAAGTAAAAAGTAGCCAAAGCCTAGAGATTCAACCTAGAGATTTTTTTTTTTGGTTGCAGATCTATCTCTCTGTCACTAAGCCACAGTTGCCCAACTCGGCCTCAACCCATCAACTGGGTAAATGTGGAAGTGCAAGTCACGTCCTGAGCAGTGGAAGAACTGTCAGTCTTCTCCTTTCCACCCGACAAGCCCGGCCTTCTGTTTGCTCATAAAGGCGTCTCTTCTGAAGCCAGAGGAGCTTCTAATAAATCACATAAACACTGACGTTCATCTTCAGACTGGCATGTTCAAAGCAACATGGGTGGGCATGCATTACTGTCGGCCCGAGACTCCGATCACAGATCATCCGTAATAAAACGACAGGGTAAAAGAAAAGGTTAATGCAGGGGACGTTCCCGCACGCTTGAAGCTCTTGGCCCTTCTTCCTCCCATCTAGATTGTATCAGCTCACCTCAGAGACGCTTTAAGTTCCATTCAAAGTGATTTAAGTGTGTTTGGTTTGCACGCAGGTGTGTGCAGGTATCGCTTTCCGAGCTCTCCAGCGGCACATTAGCATTGTAGGACATGGCTGAAGATGCCTTTGAAGGTTTACTGGGCCATGCCAGAGTGATCATGGAGGTAAGTGACTAGCCTTTCTACTCTCTTTCTGACCAGTTTTCCACATTTTGGCGTCTTTACGTTGGGTTGGAGTTGTTTTCCACCCCCATTTATATTTCTTTTCCAAAACAGGCATTGCTAATATGCCAGAGCATTTGCATTTCAAAAGCCGCCTTGAGCCCCAAGCAGTTGCATCTCTGACTAAACATGTTCTGCTGGAATCGAAGGAGAATTTTGTTTTTTTTTTTTCAAATGCGAGAGAGACGTGTGGTGTATATTTACACGCCAGGGCCTTACAGCAGGTACAGCAGACGCTGTGATGCCTTCTGAAGTCCTGATATAAGGAGATGTTGGTCAACTGGTTTGCTGGTTGATTCTGTGTGTGTGTCTTTCCCTTCTTTTTAGTCATCGGTCCTCATTCATTCATTCATTCAATCAATCACTTCTAAAAAATTTCCGCCATATTAGTGTAAGAAGAAGCTGAACCAATCCAAGCAAATCTAGGCTTGTAGGCAAGACACATCCTCAATCTTTGGCCAACCAATCACAGAGCATAACACACAGACAGTGTAAATACCGTATTTATGCAAATATAAACCCACTTCTTTTTAAATTTTCACCTGCCCATTTTTCCATATTTCAAGTCAGGAGCAATTACAAATAAACAGAAATGCGTTGTCTTTATGCAGCGGCGCTTGTGAGTCTTTAAGTAATGCGTAAGCAGACGTGCATACAAGCTTTTATTGGTTCAATAACAGAAATAAAGAATCATTAGACAAGCGGCGACACTTAACAGAGACAAAATAACAATGGAAGATTAAACTAATTACAATCATTATTATTACAACAAACCGAAACTACAAACCATGACGGGGTAGCCTCGCTAACAATCGACACAATCAAAACGCTCGGCCTGCTAAACAGGGGATAATAATCCTTTGCTTCCATTCCAGTCCGAAACTTGAGACCCACACAGAAAGACACTCCAAACTGTCGAGTCTTGATTGGATGAGATGTCCATGACTTTCACTTAACGTCAAATAAAGTCGATCGCAAAGGCATTGTGAGTAGATCGCATGACATTGGGGAATAAAAGTCGAGGAAAAATAAAAAGTTTAAAAACTCCAGCAACTTTGCGAGTAAGAAATCGGCTAAAACTGAGTTTAAAAGCTGGCGATTCTACCCCACACGCAATCTTAATCCAGCATTTACACGATTCTGCCAAACTCTAATTTCCGACGAGCGTCTCTCTGTCAGCTGTGTGCGCGCTCGCAGGGGGCGGAGTTCCGTGCGCTACAGCGGTCACGTGCGCTTATTACCTACGAGTCGGGTGCTAGTCGAGATTAAAAAACAGATAGAGAGACAGAGAGAATGAGTGAGCAAACACAACGCTCAAGTAAGTCTGCTATCAACTCGGACATTTTCGTACCTGAAAAAGGATTTTATTCTGAAGTGTGTGTGTGTTTACTGCGCTTTAAAACCAGAAGATGACACTCAACAAACCATATATAAAGTGAGGTGATGGCAAACATCTACAGTTGAAGACAAAAATCAATTTTTTTATTATAATTCTAGTAATTAAAATACTAATAAAAACTAAAATGATGATAATAGTACCAACAATAATGCTGTAATAATATCGTTTTTACACGAATATAAGCAACCGTTCTTTTTCCACCAATTTTAGCGGCTCAAAAACTTGCATGGTGCTTATAATCGCAGATTTAAAAAATGTACGTAAATATATGCAATTATTACTTTAAATAATGGTTCTGGAGGATCATGATGGGAGGTGTAATTCCGACTGCTAGAATAGGTTATTGCTTTCTTACTAAACAGTAAAACAACATTGCAGTGATACAAGTCACAAGTTAGGTTTGTTAAGTGAAAAAAACATTGTATTTTAAAGAGTACGCGTAATTTAGCCAGAAACAAAAAAAAGAGAAATTGTTTTATTTTTTTTATTTTGTGCCTGAAAAATCACGGGGGTGCTTATATTCGCGTAAATACGGTAATTCTATTTTTAGTATTATTGGTCTGTTTCCAAGACCTAGAGGCTTTAAATATGATCATCTAGGCTTTGGTTTGACATAGTTTCATTAAGAGTTCAGTCATTCAGTTTATTCATTCCAATTTACATGGAAACGTTTTGGATTAGAGTTATTGTACGTCTCTTCTGCAGCCGTGTTGTTGTTCTGCTTCCTAGCAACTAGACTCATATATATTATATGTGTCCATACGTACATCTCTACATACGTATGTTTAAAGTGAAGAAGTGCGATTTAATAAAGGTTCTTGTAGAAGCTCTTGTAGTCTATATCACATTAATGCAAGAATATTAAATCTCTTGAATTCTTTAACCCCCTTATGGCAGGCTTTTATGGAACACGTAAAGTTACTTGATTTCTTTTTATTAAAGCAATTTTTATATCTGCACATGCGGAAAGTCAAGCTTTAGTATTACTACTGCCTACATTTATTATTTTGGCGCTTTCAGCGAAGCTCGTAAATTGCTAGCGACATTAACGATACCAGAAGCCGCTCCAGTCCGGAATACATGCACACAATTGTAAATCCTCCGGTTCTGTGTGTGCTTATAAATATTTTTATATAATCAACAAACATTTTTAATCATCTTTAACTATTAATGACTATTTTAACCATTTTAAACATCAGTAGAGTGTGTGTTTGTGTGTGTGCCCACCTGTTTTTTCAACTATAATTAATTTCTTGAATCCAAAAACTGAATTTAGAAAATTAATAAGTTTAGTGTTATCTCAGTGTGTGTGTGTGCCTGTCTTTTTGATTATAATTATTATCATTAATAAATAAGCTATAGTTAGTGAATGTATACGTTTACAGTTATATTAGTGTGTGTGTGTGTGTGTGTCTGCACCTGTTTTTTTCACTCTACTTAATATCTTTGATTAAAAAACTGAAATTACAAAATTCACAAGTTTATTGTTACTGCTGTGTGTGTGTGTGTGCCGCCCTGTTTTTTTTCTCCAATTAATATCTTTAATCAAAAAACTGAATTTAAAAAATGAATAAGTTTAGTGTTACTGCAGTGTGTGTGTGTGTGTGTGTGTGTGTGTGTGTGTGGTGTCTGTGTGTGTGTGTGTGTGTGTGTGTGCACCTGTTTATTTTACTCTAATTAATATCTTTGATTAAAAAACTGAAATTAGAAAATGAACAAGTTTATTGTTACTGCAATGTGTGTGTGTGCCCCTGTTTTTTTTTTCTCTAATTAATTATTTTTAATTAAAAAACTGAATTTAGAAGATTACCAAGTTTAGTGTTACATCAGGGTTATGTTTACGATTATATCAGTGTGTGTGTGTGTGTGTGTGTGTGTGTGTGTGTGTGTGTGTGTGTGAGCTGGGTGGGGATAAAGTGACGTGCTGGTACTAATCTAACACCCAGTTAACCTTCCCGTTAATGGAAGGCTCATGACCCTGAAACCCAATCTAAAAGCCCCTCACAAAGCCTAATAAACCAGTGTTTTTATTGTAGGCAGAGAGCCGGGCATCACATGTGGCCTTAATATAGGACGGCGGTCCACCCTCTCCTCACATCAAAGCGCACGGACCACCACAAGCATGCTGAAGTGGGAGTGAGATGCGCTGCCCGGCGTTCTCCTGACACGACACAAATTGATGAATGAAACGCCTGCTGCCGTAAACATGAGGGATGATGTACATTTTCTTCTTTACTTTTTACTTTACTTTACTTTACAGTCATTTGGCAGACGCTTTTATCCAAAGCGACTTACAAAAAGAGGAGCAAGTGAATCAATTTCTGATGTTAGCTACGTTTTCTCATGATACAAAAACTCACACAAAGATTGTGTCAGTTGTGCTTCTGTTGTTTGCCTTTGTAAGTTCTTTCATTTCAAGGTCAGAGTGAAAAGGTCAAAGTCAACTTTATTGTCAATTATTAGCCACAGTATTAGTGACTAATTAGCTATTATTGATGTCTCAATCACATTTCTTTTCGTCTGATTTGATATTGATCTTGATGTAATACTCTTTTCTCTTCATTTTTATGTATATATATGTATATATATATATATTTTTTTTTTTTTTTTCTTTTTTTTTTTTTCATTTCACATGCAATCCATCTATTCCGTGTCACGACTTGATAAATTCAGACACATTTTTTTTATAAACGTTAAAATATTGGTACTAAATGTAATAAGTTTGCCCTTTGGCCGATGTTTACAAAGGTACAGTATATAATTTTACAGTAGACAATCTCACATAAATGAAACAAAAAACAACAAAAACACTGGCTAGTTTCAGAGTTCCTGCTTCCAAAATACGAAATAAGATGCAACGTCACCGTTCTCACGAGATTACGGAGATCTCAGGGATTAACACAACGTCATTTCAAGATGGCGACTCTGGGAGAACATTATCTAATTTCATATTTTGGAAGCAAGAACTCTAAATAGTGTTTTTGTTGTTTTTTGTTTATTTGACGTGCAAAGAAGATTAAACAACTGTTTTACACACGTCTGGACTCTCATCTCCCTGCATGCTAGCGGTAAGAAAAAGCACGAAAAATAAGAAAAAGGTCCTTTCGTATAAATATTTCGGGACTCGGAACGACATCGTAGCGACGGATTTTGTTACTTGGGATTTTCGTAATCTAGGACATAAATTGGGATACCACGGCTCATCATTTTTGCCTGTTTTCTTTTTATTTTGCTCTGTTTAAAAACACTTTGACTGTTATGTACTGTAGAACAATGACATATTATTGCTAATAATAATAGCCCTAATAATATGGGCTAATAATCTTGCCCTCAAATATATATATATATATATATATATATATATATATATATATATATATATATATATATATATATATATATATATATAAAAAGAAAAAAAGCTTAAGGCTCTGACTGTTTTTTTTTTTATGATCTTTTATTTCTTCTTTAGTTTTATTCTGTTTGGGTTTTATCTTGTTGATTTTATGATTTTACTGTCTTTTGTCTCTTACACCTTGTAAAGCACTTTGTAATTCTGTCTCAGAAAAGTGCTATATAAATAAAATGTACTTACTTACTTACTTACTTACTTACTATATCTATGTAGTTTGTGTGTTTTTTTTTTTTTTTCTTACACCAGATGACAACAAACGGCTAATGTAGAATTAAAAAAGCGCTTTACATTGTTTAAGCAAAACAAGCTGTAGCATGCGTTCTGCATCGGCTACTGTAAATCAGCGCGTGTGTGTGTGTGTGTGTGTGTGTGTGTGTGTGTTTGTTTGTGTTTGCGTGAGTCGGGGTCAGAGACAGGCTCATGCGGTACGACACGGGCCTCCATTGGCCTACAGGTGCTTTACATTACTGCTCACAGACCCAGGCCGAGGGAGAAATGGCTGCCACTCTTTGTTTGGAAGGGGAAGAGTGAGCTGGGGTCTGGGGAGTTGTCGTATGGATCGACTATTGACGTTTTAATTGGACCGTCTGCTGAATGCTTCAGCTATGCATTCCTGAGCGCCGTCCATACTGTTTTTGAATCAGTCTGCCATGCGACGCAGGAAGATTTTAACAGCTTTTCTATAGAATCCGATTAGTGCCAAAAATAAATAACGTAAAGTTCTAAGAAACGAACAAAAAATGCTACAATTTTTTTCACTTGAAATCTTTATTTTTTCGTTTGAAACCTTTTTTTGCTTCAGATTTTTTCGTTTAAAACATTTTTTGTTACTTTTGTTTAGAACTTCTGGCACTAGCTTTGCCTGGGGGCGGCCCTTACTCTGATTGGCTGGTGAAAATGTGATTGGCAGCTGCTTGACCTGAAAGTGGGAGAAGAGCATTCAATCTTAACATCTTAACACCTTCTTCGCTGAATTATACGTTTTTAAAACAAACGGAACATAATATCATTATTTTAAAGATAAATTAACAGTAATAATAATTCCTGTTATTTGTAAGGAGCCTCTCAGGACCTCATATTCACAATAAAGTATTTAGATGTGAAGAAACATAAATGTCTATCTGTTATTCTTAAGTAGTCTACCACCATAATGATTTAGCAATAACATGCAAAAAAAAACACGTTAAGCACGTTGCTCAAGCAGCTGTCAATCAGATTCTCACCAGCCAATCAGAGTAAGAGCCGCCCCCACACGAAGCTACTGCCAGAAAAAAAATGAAACAAATGAAAAAATCTGAAGTGTAAAAAAACGTGAATAAGTTTCAAACAGAAACGTGAAAATTAAAAAGCTAAAAATGTAATTGTTTCAAATTCTTTTAGCGTCTTTGCGTTGGTCTCGGACTAAGAAAAGTTTTAAAATTTTATTAAAAACTTTTTTAATTGTAAACTCGTTTCTTAGAAGTTTAACGCGTTACATTTTTGGCACTATTCTGATTCCATACATTTGGTGAGCTCTGGTGTTTTTCCTGCACTGGGTTTGTGCCACACTCCCAGTAAAGGTCACGGGGTCTGCGGGTCACAGGGAGGTGAGAGCAGAGAAAGGAAGAGGCTTAGGCAGTTTCCTGTCTGGAGAGCTTGGCACAGAGAACGCTCTGTCCCGTGTGGCAGTCCCGCTCTGTAATTCAATAAGAACCTGACATCTCCATCTGACCTCGGTGATTTACACTACAGCGCCGTGGCACATATGGCCAGCTCTGAGGGCATCTGGGTAATCGGGGAGCTTAGGCCTTTAAAGAACCCACAGAGACTGGTGTAACAAACACTTTTGCCCCATTCTCGTCCTTATTAGGCACTAGTCTTACCAAAGGTGATAGACTATTATTATTACTATTATGAGTGATTATTACTGGTTCTTGGCCAAAAACGTGACCAAATAACCCCAACAACCATGTCAATCCACATTATTTTGACCCCAAAGTGTGCAACTTTTAAAAAATGAAGGTTTTTTTGACTGATCAAAAAACGATTACTCTACAGCGCCACCTTGAAAATGAAAATATATCGGGTGTATGGGAGCCCAAATGGTGCTTTTTTCATCGCAGTCTCACAAAAACCAGTACACATATTTACCATGTCGGGGATAGCAAACAAGCCTATCGGGTCGACTCTGCCAAACCAACAGGAAGTCGGCCATCTTGGATCAAATTCCCACTTTAGAACATTTTTGTCGTTTTTACACAACACGCATTTGAATAAACTTGTCACTGGGCGTTGGACTGAATGAGCTGAAAATTTCACGGACACATCTAGAGACATGGGTGACAGATATTTATTTGGGGATTTTTCAAAAGTATTACGACACCTGGGAATTTAGCGTTTGCGTTTTTTGAAAACACAAATCTTAAAATTGCTCTCATTCGCACACACCATGTCATACGCCATGCCAGTCTCTTGAAGAAATGTAGACCCCGGCGTTCCAAAAGTGAAGGAAATGTATTAATCGCACCTATAGCGCCCCCTATAGTATAACAATTAGACATTTTTAATGGGTGGGGATAAAATTAGTTTGTCACAGGTATACCAAATTTGCTGTATTATGAGTGAAGCCCGTCCTGAGCATAAAAGCCAATTGTTATCCTGTTGTAACTTTAAACTTGTGGGCGTGGCAACGGTCAAAAACCAGCATTCAAAAACCAACACAAAAACCAAGCAACCAGCAGAAATTGCTCTGAATTGCAGAAAATGCATTGCCGCTTGCGGCTATATAAATAGTTTTGTCTAAACTTAACTCATTAATCACTAAGCAACATATGCTAAACATCTTCGTGTGACCATGTGACAGTCATGTGACTTTTGCAGGAAGTGAGCTCCCCAAAATGCTGGTATAGCTTTTGTGCAAATTTCAAGGAGGTACCTCATTTCAAAAAGCTTTTTTTTTGATACTACATGTATTTTTGTGATTCGGGTATACATATGATTAAACACATTTTTTCACGCTGATAACGTGTTCTTTATTACATTCAGCCTGGTCTGGCCATATTTGTTGATGAATGTCATACCACAATCGTTCATATATGTCACATTGGTCTTTGTTTTTTGGGTCTTTTGCTCAGTTTATTATTTGTTTCGATGCAGTTGGCATGTTTGGTGACGCAGAGTAAAACCTTTTTTGTTACATCTTGCTAATAGTTTTGATTTATGTTGTAGAAATGCAAATAAAAAGGCTGTTACTATGTTACAATGTTACTAAGCAGTTGAAATAAAAAAATAAAAAAATAAAAAAATATTTAAAAAAGATTTATTTTCAATTTTTTTTATTTAAATTTTCCCACACTGGAAATTATAACAGTGCCCATCAAAAACGTGAAGCTTCTCAGACACACAAACTCAGAGCAGTGGTATATAGCAGTAATAGTGCAACATTCAACGAGTAAGAAAAGAACATTATAATAAAAAAAGGGACTAAGTGTCCAAGTATAAAGTGACTTATGTGCAGACTGAGAAGTGTCAAGTTGTCATGACAATAGAACTGTTCCGATATTAGGTGATACAGTAACCCTATAGTTCCTAACCCTACAGTAAAATAAATATAAAATATGAGCAAAATACAAACAAGTGATCCAGGTGAAGTGAAAAATTGTTTCCAGTGTGAAAAACCAGATTAAAGTGACCGTCCTGAGCATAAAAGCCAATTGTCACCCTGTTGTAACAACCTGTGGGCGTGGCAGTACAGTTACAATTAGATTCCAATCCAGGATTCGAACTTGTGACCATCTTGGTTGCAAGTCCAACACTCTAACCACTAGGCCACAATTGCCCCTACTGTCGTGGCCAATCAACAGCTTGCGTCTATGGTTTCACTAGCAGCTCATAAAGAACAGGAACCGTGGAGTTGGTTTGTTCTGCCCGTGTTGTGATCAGCTGGCACAGACGTGTTGTGAAGGGCCGCTGGCTGTTTGCAAACACACACACACACACACGTAAACTAGTCATCTCTGGCCCTTCCCGTCTCATTAGTGGGGGTTTCTGGAGGTGGGCCACACCAGGCTTGTTTATAGGGTTTAAACAGAGGGCAGATTTGAACAAAGCAATGCCAAGTTCAAGGATCAAGCATCTCTCTCTCTCTCTCTCTCTCTCTCTCTCTCTCAGCTAAAATTAACTAATGACACTTTATAGAGGAGGGGGGGGGCAAAAAGACACAGCGAGAGAGAG